>ML794091.1:242871-259373 GCA_009831015.1 Picea engelmannii | reverse complement strand
AACACTTCCTTTCATACTGCAACAAAAATGACACCATTTATGGCACTTTATGGATACTGTTGGAGTCGCCTTTGTTTTTTAGCCCGTTTTGAATTTCATATCTTAATGCTCAAAATCGAAAGATGGTTTTCGTATTTTCCATCATTTGTTCCAAAATCTTTGAAGTCTCATCACGGGAGCAACGACGGTTATCATACTCTCAAGGCGAGTTATACTTTTCGTTCAAATGATTTTCCCCTTTTTTACCTTGGGATGTCGTATGTCGGATGTTATAAATCACATAGTTCACAAGTCCCGAAGAGAGAAACGGAGAAATAACTTTAAAGTTTTACCCAGGTCAGTAGCGAGAGTAAAAATTTTCTAAACTATGGTTAAGCATCATCGGGGTTTCGCATCTCGGCATTTACTAACTCCAAAAGTCTTATTGTCGTAACCCCGATAGTCGAAACCACAATATTATTGTTTTAGTAACCTGCATTAATGATAAAGGTAAAAATATTAGCCGCGGTTAAGCTCTATCGAGAATTCGCGACTCGGTGTATTTTCCTTTAAAAGCTATACTGTCAAAGCCCCAAGTCACGAATTCACGATAAAGATAGAAACGTAATTAATTAAACACTTAATCCAATTTTATCCCCCATTTGAATTAAATCACATCATCGTGATCTCGTGATTTCGCAACTCGGCATACAAACTTCCCGGAAGCTATACCTTCAATGCTCCGAGTCGCGAAGTTGCGACATAAATAATCACATAATTAATTAAGCACCTAATCATAATTACATTTTTAACCAAAAATAATCATCGCAATCTCAGGTCTTAGAGGTTCAAAAGGTTAAAGAGAAAACTCCCAATGTAGCGAGTACCGAAAGATTAATTAACGTTGATAAAACCTAATTAATTGAGCTAAGCCAGCATTTCTCATGATTTGATGCATGCACAGTCTACGAGGCAGTCTTAATTTTTTCTTACACCAACTGACATTTCAAACTACCAAAATTTATGGCATTAATTAGAAACAAGGCGAATTGACGAGTAAGGATTGTGTTTTTATTGCTAAATTTATATTTAAGCATGATTTGACCGTTCTATTTTTGAAAAGTATCGAGTTTTAAATGATTGAATATATAGAGTTGTTATTTGTTATTGCAAATTCATTTCTATATTACATAGAGCAAACTTTTCTTAGCAAACTAATTTATGTATGTATACATATTTTTATCGCAGAAGAGCTAAAGCAGGATCCCCTGCCATGGCCCCACGAAAAGTGTCTAAAGCCAACATTGAGGTTTCGGGACAAGGTGCAGACAACGTCGCTGATACTTCACCTCGAAGTGTCGACTCTGTCAGGACCTGGTTGTTTTTTTCTGATGTTCTACAGTCTGAATTGGTAGATTATTCTGATGATTTCAGTGACAATGAAAAAGACGACCTGACCACCAAATATAAGATCGTCGTCCAATCTAGAATGCATAAAGTAGTAGCCAGACCACGACTACTCCCTTACTATGATATGGTCCAGTGGGCATTAGACCATGTGGACATACCAACCAGAACCATCATCAATGAACAAAAAGTCACTATTGGGACTTTCAGACACGAACAACTGCAGGCTATGTACAAGTTGCCTACCATGTCAGACCTTACATACGATGCCGAATTCTTGGAGTACTTAAAACAGAAGGAGTGTTTGCAATATGATAAGACTATGTCCAGTTTAATCAGAGATTGGGTTTCACACCCTACGAAGTTTAGGGCAGACAGTAATGGTATATATTCAATAGCTTCCTTGGAACCACAGTTCAAATATGTAGCTATGATGACCTGCATATTATACGGGAGAGAGGACACCACACATTTATTTCTTCAGTGGGTGCCTCTAATACATAAATTTGTTGAAGGTTGTTGCTTCGACTGGGCAAAAATGTTGTCTGATAGCTTGACCAGTCGCGTTACAGAGTATCGGGCGTAGAGGGAGAGTGGAAAGATTGCTTCATTCTTTATGTCCGCATACATTATGGACGTCGTGTGTTTTCTAATGCCCTTTCCCTTAATGAGATGGAGTTGGACTCCATCAGAGGCCGAGCCCATCCACGTCTACCATTCAAAATTGTGGGAAAACAAAGCGACAGATTTCATGTATGAAATCTTTAACTGGGTAATGGTACCGCTGCATGTCACTATTTTCGGCCACCCGCCACCTAGGATATCGGACAATATAGTGACGAATCTAAGCAGTATAGTTGACTGGTATGTAGAAGCAAAATTCTCATATCTCAGGGTTTTCAGGGCTTTTGTTCCCCCGCATGCATTACAATTATTCATACCCGACAAGCTGGCTTGTCGTGAGGTTGCTAGGAAAACCATAATCGGTGGCATAAGCAAGGAGATTAAGGGATATTCAAAGAAGATATGGCCACCTTTTCCTGTTCATTTAAATTCATATTCTTTGTTAGATTTCAGGCATGCTAAATTTGAGGCAGCAGCCCTGGAAGACCTAAAATTGGTTCTTATTGAATTCAAGAAGCATGATCCACAAAGGGTCATAAGTAATCATTTGGCCAGTTGCGGACTCAAAAGGTTTGAACACGAGAATTCACCCTTGGATGACATTTTTCAAGGCACAAGATCTTATGCCGATATTTTGGCTCGGATACAAGCCCTTGCACTTGAAGAGAGGGTCGATGTTCTAAAATTCCAAGAACATCGACACAGTTGTCTTCCCACAGTATTGTGGGGTGAGAATCCAAGTACAATAGAGGTGAAACAAAAAGAAGTCGAGGGCTCGAAAGATGCGACACCCAGCCAAGAAAAACACCAGGACGAGAAAGAGCAAACTAGGAGTCCGAAAACATAGATAAAGACTCCCGACCCACTAAAAAAGCAGACTTTGGTTACTACTCTAGGGAAACTAGCTAAGCAAATCAGATATCCCATCACATCCATTATTCCCTTGCAGTCAACTCAGGGAAACATAAACGCAGGGTGGATTTTAAATGAAGAATTGAGACCTATAAGGATGGAGGAGCTCCCTCCAAATGAGTTCTTCTTTGATAAGAAGAGAAAGGTTGTGGTAAAAAGAGAATTCTATCAGGAAGGGGGATCAACAACCAAGAAGTACAAAGTGTTGACCGATGGGAAAGACAAGAAGAAAGACGAGTTTTCTACAGAAATAGCCGAGACCTTAGGGGCATATGCTACAACAAACCAATTTTCAGTCGGGGTTTTGAAAAATCAGCTGAAGCGAAAAAATCACCTCATCAAAACCATAGAAGCCAGATTATCCACAATAGAGGAGGCTGCCAAGGACCAGGAAAGCACAGGGATAGAACAAGCAAGGTTGGCCGATAAAAGGGAGATAGAGTTGTTGAAAACTAAGCTCGAACAAGCAGAGCTGGTAGTTCAGAATGGTCAGATACAAGAAGACCAACAAAAAGACTTGATTGAGAAGCTACATGCTAGAGTGGAAATCACTAAAAATAAAGTTATAGATATCGGGATGTTCTAGTCCCAGGCATTGGAGATTCGGAGCAGGGTTTCTACAGCCTAGCGAAGTTTACTCGCCAAGGTAGAGATAATTCAGGACAATTGCTTACTCATCGATGAAGTATTGGAAAATTTATCTGTCAAAGAAAGAGAAGCTGGAGCAGCTCGGGTCGCATTTCAGGAGGCTGTAATAGCTAGAAACAACAGGGAATCAGAAAGTACTCCCAGGTTGTCTATTTTGGAGTAGACCAGAGGAAATATTTTATTGAAAGAATGGGAGCACAGCATAGCAGAAGGTAAACTGCAAGCCAAGAAGGTAATGAAATCCTTTGAAGAGGATTTTGGTTCTATAGATGGTAATCTATTAGGTATTGATAGCAAAGGCAATGCTGAGACATTGAGTCAAATGAATATAGTTAAAATCTCGCTTGATTTAAATGAAAAAGAAGAAAGAGATTCGGCCGAAATATCACAAGTAACTATGGCAGACATAGTTCAAATAGATAAATGTATGATTAAACCAAGTGTGCAATTGTGCGCAATTGACATCATAGACAGACAGATGAAAGAAAGGTTGTCGCAATTAGCCCGAGATTGTTACTCTTTTGAGGCCAATTTTCAAGCGGAACCGTCAAGGTTGATATCTCGGTTGGTAGAAAGATGCATCACTTGTACCGAGCATGCGAGAGTGCAAGCTTCTAGTACCAAATAAAGACAGAGATAAAGAAATGAAACGATTGATCCCCTTCTTGTTGTAACTAAATATCCTGGAACGTTTGAGATTCCATCTTATGTAAAACTGTATAAATATACCATAGAAAGAAAGAAAAAAGGTTGGACCTTTTTGTGTCGATTGTAATAGAGGTTTTCTACTTTGAGAGTTAATATAGAGAAAATCCGAAGATTCTCAATTCCGTCATGACTGTGTTATGAGTTTGTTTCCTTGTATCTCATTTTTCATTTCATTTCATATTTGTATCTGATGAACGCTTCGCTATAATTTAGTACAACCTCTACTATAGTGAATGAATTCAGGTTTTCTATATTGTTTACTGTTTTCCTCTGTACCATCTATCAGCAGGTGTAAGACCAGTCAACACTTTAGAATTCTATATATATATTGTGCTTCATCGGGTTATTTCTTTACCTTTTTCTTCTTTTGTTTATAAGTGAGATTCTCCCTTGATAGGAGCCTTGCATGATAGACAGCCTGATGTTTTTCCCACCTCGTACATATTTATTAAAATATAACTCAGTTACGGGAAAGGGCCTTTGGTTTGTACCCTATTTTCACTCCTGAAACTGTAAACTCTCTTTTATACGACCGAAATTGAGACAACACCTAAATTTCCCCTGAGATTTTCTTATCATTTTGTTCCTCCATGACTGTCCCTGTAACAAGACAACCCAATATCAAACCCGGACTATCAGACCAAACACATATTTCCTTAAACCTTTTTGATACTATTCTTAAAACATCCACTACCTAGGTTGAACTCGAATGTTCATGGGTAGCGATTGAACGGGATATAAACATCTAGGAACAGTTGGAAGCTAAACAACCCCAACTCAAAAATCAGCCCTAGTTTCCCTTACCAAAGGTTGACATTTCTTCCTTCTCTACCCCTTACTCACTTTCGGATGCCTAGACATTGTACTTCTATGCCTTAAGTACAGACTCTGGAACAACATATTTTTTGCGTCGTTGTCGGGGACCGAAGTTATCAAATCTTTTTCCCTGAGAAAACGACATTTATTTCGTTGAAAGTGCCACCCTTTGATAGTGAAAAAAGAGTGCACACCTTTTAAAGGATTTCAAATATTTCACTTGGAGACTCCACGATTAATAAGCTGGCATCCAAATGAAGGAATACCAGGGAAAACCCGGATGGTAAACAGACCACGCCCGTTACCGACCCTGAGAAAATTTTAAAGGCAAGAGGCTCTCTTAAGTCGACCCCTGCAGTCTATCAGCCTAAGTACCCACAACTAAAGACCAAGAGTTATTATGAACCTTCAACTTCACACAACCCTCTTTTTGACACTAAATATCTAACGTCAAACTACCCTGAAGTTACAAGCGAAACCCGTCCGATAACCTCTGTAGTACACAAAGGAAAAAGTCATGTAGAAAATTCATCTACTGTCGATATATCGTCGACCCTTTAGTTAAACATCGCGACCTCACCCAGTCTCGAAGAATATTTCACACATCTAGTTTCCACACCCATTGGTTCCCCTGACTACATCTCTTACAAGTCCGAAGAGCCAAGCCATCGCATCCCTCACCAGTCATCCTCGAATTTTTCACCCCATAAAGAAAGTAAAGATTCACTTTTAATCTTCCAAAACCCCCTTTACAACTTTCCACTAATAACAATGGCAGCCGCCGGAGGAGGAAGTGGAGGGGTTTTCGGAGGAGGAGGTGGAGGTGCTCCTCGGGGAGGAGATGGAGGCCAAGGGCATGCCCCCCTCCCAAAGTGTTTGTGAAACTGGCAGCAAGATACGCTCCCTTGGTATTGCCCGTTCCTCTGCACGACCTTCCCAAAAATTATATAAAAAATTTGCCAAAATTCACTGGGGAAGGAGATCTGACCGCAGCCGAACACATAAATTTCTTTGATCAATTTGCAGATATCCTAGGTCTCGAACATGAAGACGTGTATTTGATGCTTTTTATCCAAACCTTCGAAGGTCAGGTTCGAACTTGGTTTCGAAGTCTACCTGCAGGATCTATCTTGTCTTATGACGCCTTAGAAGATGCTTTCCTTAGACAATGGGGCGAAAGAAAGGACCACCTATATTATTTAACCGAGTTTGGGTCTTTAAGAAAAAAGAATTCAGAAATAGTTATGGAGTTTATTCAAAGATTCAACAAGCTGTATAACAAAATCCTAGCCGAGGTTAAACTGTCCCAACCCGCAGCCAAAGTAACTTTCGCGGGGGCTTTCGAACCAGATTTTTCACTCCTTTTGCGAGAAAGAAGGGGAGCTACTCTAAACCGAATGCAAGATGACGCTGTAGAAATTGAGTCAAATATGATGGCTTCTGGTAAGCTAAAAGCTAAAATAGAAACGGGAAACCGAGAAACTAGATGCTTTAGAGAACAAGCAGGGTCGTCAGGGTCTAATAGATACACAGATGACAAAGTAGACGATATGGCCAGGGTAATTAAGGAACTGTCTAATAAAATATCCAGAATGGAGCTAGAAAAGGCCAAAGCCGATTCTTTCGCCAAAAAGGATTTCAAGAGGAACCCCAACCCCCCGAACCAACAAAGATAGATCAAAAATGAAGATCAAAAAACACAAACTCCCCTAAAGAACGAAAATTTTATAGGAGTGAATGATCTCCAAGATTTCAGAGATTCAGATAATGATGTCACGAACTTCGATGATGACTGCACACAACCGTATCTTACTAGAGAAGATTATGAAAAATCTCTAAACATTCAACAATCGTTAGTTAAGGGTGAAGAAAGAGATCATACTAACCTCTGTAGCCCTCAAGAAGAAACTGAAATGATAATGGCTGAGGTCCAACCTAAGTATAACTTGAGATCTAAGAGTAAGCCCATTTCAACTACCCAACCTAAGAAAATTCTCCCAAGAGGTCAAACTTATGAGCCTACTCGTGAAGAAACCATGTTACCTAACAACAAAGTGAAAGTAGTAAACGCACAAGAACCCGAAGTGGGAAAAGTTGAGACCCAAACACAAGGAACCGAAATAGCTAATGCAATTACACCTTCAACCAAGATCATGAGTAATAAATCGGTTCAGACAAATAAGTTGGAAAAGAAGGATTCGGAAGCCCCAACTAGAGAAACAGACAAGATGAGCGGAGTTTTCAGTTTCAAAAATGAGATAAATAAAATTAAGACACCAATTCCTCTGGTAGAATTAGCAAAAAACCCAGTTTATCAAAAGCAGATTACCAAAGTGATAGGTGTCTCAGAGCTAGAAAGCCAATCTGACGTTTTAAACCTGGAAGATGATAAACCCAACATCAATTTTGGTCCACATTTTGAAGGGGTCAAAGACACTGTTGCTCCCTTTTATATCACCTTAAATGTATACGATCAACTGCTACATAATTGTATGCTAGACTCCGGAGCCTCCCATAACGTGATGCCTAAAATTATTATGGACATATTGATTCTCCAGATCACCAGACCTTGCGGAGATGTTTACTCTTTTGACTTGAGAAGAGTTAAGTGTATGGGAATGATAAAGGATTTAGTAGTTACCCTAGCACAGGTCGCAGTTAAGAGTATCTTGATGGATGTGGTTATTGATGATATTCCCCCCAAGTATGGCTTACTGTGGTTTAGGTCATGGGGAGACAAGCTAGGGGGTTCTCTTCAACTGGATGTGACGTTCGCCACAATTCCTATGTTTTTTGGGCAATTTACTCGGTTGTACAGGGAGACGAGGTTAGCATATACAGTAAGCGACCCTCAAAATCTGAACAATTTCCCTATTTACATTGCAGATCAAGATTTAGGAAATTGTATCTTATCTTTTGACGACGGTTTAGATGGTTTCACAGAGGAAAATTATATAGAGCATGAAGAGTTAGGTTACATGACCAAGGATATGTGTAGCACTGGTATCTGGAAAATCTTTTTTGATGGTGCCTCGTCTTGCGAAGGGGCTGGTGCAGGAGTGCTTTTAGTGGTTCCTGAAGAAAAGTTTGTTGTTCCTTTTTCTTATAGACTGCAATGGGATATAGACTATACTAACAATGTATGTGAATATGAAGCCTTGGTCTTAGGATTAGAGGCTTCCAGGAAGCTAAAAATAAATAACCTAGAGGTATACGGAGATGCGGAGTTAATAGTCAAACAAATAAATCGACAGTACCAAGCCAAGCATCCCAGATTAAGATCATACAGGAATTATGCCTGGGATCTGATGGAAAACTTTTGCTCATCTGTAAATGTCCACTTCATCCCACGCACAGAAAACTTACATGTTGATGCATTAGCTAAAGCAACTTCGACTTTCTCTCCTCCTACAACCTTTAAATTGAAGTATCACATAGAGATAAGACACAGACCATCTATACCAGATAATATCCAACACTGGCAGGTTTTTGAGGATGATGAACAAATTAAGAAGTTTCTTGAAGCAGTAGGTGAATTTTCTAAAACTCACTCAGATCAAGAAAATCAGAATGACCAGATATGGATCATGCAATAAGGGGAGGACCCTCAAGCTTTCCAAGACAAAATCGCAAATCATCGTATGCTGGTCCTAAAAATAACCAGATTTCGAAGGACTGATCCCTCTAGAAATATTGTTTGATCAAAACGACATACCTGTAAAATCCACCTTACAACCCCAACCAGAAGAGGTTGAGGACTATGATATAGGAACCAAAGAAGAATCCAGGATGGTTAAAATATCTAAACTCCTCCCCCCTAAAATAAAGGAAAAATATAAGGACCTACTCAAACAATTTAAATATTCTTTTGCCTGGTATTACGATGAGTTAAGAACCTATGACACTACAGTGATCGATCACAAGATACCTTTAAAGCCTGGGGTCAAACCTTTTAGACAAAATCTTAGGTAGATCACCCCATTTTATTTCCTGTGGTCGAGAGAGAAGTGAAGAAACTTTTGGAGGAAAAAATTATAGTACCTCTGATATATTCTGACTGGGTGGCAAATCTGGTCCCAGTCAGAAAAAAGAGTGGAGAAATCAGACTGTGCGTGGATTTCAGAAATTTAAATAAGTCCTCTCTTAAAGACAACTATCCGCTGCCTAAAATGGATCATGTGCTAGAAAGGGTAGTTGGGGCAAATAAAATGTCTATGATTGACGGTTTCTCTAGATATAATCAAATTGCCATGAATGAACAAGATAAAGAAAAAATAGATTTTACTACTCCTTGGGGTATGTTCATGTATGATAAGATGCCTTTTGGTTTGATGAATGCAGGAGCCACGTTCCAGCGCGCTATGGACATCGCTTTGATCAGGGAGAGGGATAAGTTCGTAGTCATCTATCTCGATGATTTAACAGTTTTCTCCGAATCCGACGAAGAGCATCTGGTACATTTTAACAAATATTCGAAAAATGTCGTAGGTTTGGTCTATCCTTAAACCCCAAGAAATCACACTTCGCCATACAAGAAGGTAAATTATTGGGTCATATTGTATCTAAGGATGGAATTAAGATTGATCCTAAGAGGGTTGAAGCGATAAACACTATAAACATTCCTAGAAATGTAAAAGAAATTCAATCTTTCTTAGGAAAATTAATTTTTTTACGAAGATTTATCCCAAATTTCGCTGAAATTGTAAAATTGATCACAGATATG
The DNA here is from genome assembly GCA_009831015.1 of Picea engelmannii. NCBI lineage: Eukaryota > Viridiplantae > Streptophyta > Pinopsida > Pinales > Pinaceae > Picea > Picea engelmannii. The sequence continues at coordinate 249,556 of ML794091.1, read as the reverse complement.
CTAAAAAAGAACAGTGAAGTAAAGTGGACAACAAAGGCCAAAGCGTCGTTCACACACATTAAGAAATTAATAGCTGAGGCACCTATATTGGCAAGTCCCGATTATCTGAAAGACTTTCTTATTTTCTCATTTTCCTCTGAACACACGATTACCGTGGTGCTCCTCCAAAAGAACAAAGAGGGTTTCGAACAGCCGATCACCTTTTTCAGCAAGAGCCTCAGAGACGCAGAACTTAAATATGATATAATAGAAAAACAAGCATACGCCATGGTAAAAGAACTAAAAGCATTTAGAACATATGTATTACACTCCAAGATCATTGTGTACGTACCGACCAGTTCTGTGAAAGATATTTTGGTACAACCAGACAGTGATGGGAAAAGAGGACGATGGCTTGCCAAGATCCAAGAATTTGATCTGGAAATAAAACCTACTAAACTAATAAAAGGACAAGGCCTGGCCAAACTTTTGGCTGAATCAAATCTCAGAGCTCTGGATATAAACTGCCTACAGGGATATGAGGAAAATATGAACATAAGCGAGCTTGATGAACCAACAAGTGCAATTAAGATCAAGGAGAAGTTTGTATCATCAGAATGGTATAGAAACATAGTATCCTACCTACTGACTCTAAAATGCCTGAGTGAACTATCGCCATCAAAAGCCAGGACTTTAAAGCTTCATGTGGTTAAGTATTGTATCGCCGAAAATCAAATATATTGGAAAGACCCGCTCGGTTTCTTGTTAGTCTGCTTAGTCAAATCAGAAACAGAAAGGGTTATAAGTGAATTTCACGAAGGAGTTTGTGGAGGACATCACACTTGGAGGGCCACAGCTTACAAAATTCTGAGGGCTGGGTATTACTAGCCAAAACTCTTTTTAGACATTAACGCCAAGGTCCGAGCCTGTAGCCCTTGTCAGCTATTTGCAGGTAAACAGAAACTCTCGGCGCTACCTTTAGTTCCGGTCAAAACTAAGCCCCCTTTTCAACAATGGGGGCTAGATTTTATAGGAGAGATTAACCCACATTCTAGCACCCAACACAAGTGGATCTTAACTGCCACAAACTACTTTACTAAATGGGTGGAAGCTATTCCAACCAAAAGGGCAACTGACTCGGTGGTAATAGAGTTCTTAGAAGACAATATCTTGTCAAAATTTAGCTACCCCCGAAAGATAGTCATGGATAATGCCCAGGCTTTCAAATCTATGGCTATGATCAGCTTCTGCCAAAAGTATAATATCATTCTTGGCCATTATACAACGTACTACCCCCAAGGAAATGGACTGGTTGAGTCGTCTAACAAGAGCCTGATCAATATAATTAAGAAAGTGTTGGATGAAAACAAAAAATATTGGCATGTACATTTAAAGTACGCTTTGTGGGAAAATTGCATAGGCACTAAAAAGTCTATCGGCATGTCTCCTTTTCAGATGGTATATGGGACAGAAGTGGTGTTACCTATAAATTTAGCACTCCCTGTGATGAAATTGTGGCAAGATCAGAAAGAAGAACCTAATCATGTCACCAAGAGGATAAACCAGCTAATTGAGGTTCAACAACATAGGGTCGAAGTAGATGAAAAGATGCAGAAGTATCAGGACGACATGAAGGCATTATTCAACCGTAGGGCAAAGGACATAGATTTCCTCCCGGGTGATTTAGTACTAAGGTGGGATGCAAGGAGGGAAGAAACAGTGAAACATGGTAAATTCGATCACCTCTGGTATGCGCCATTCAGAGTCTCATCTCTCGAAGGAAAAAATTCTTTCCTACTGGAAAATTTAGACGGTGAAATCCTCAACACCCCTGTCAACAAGCGTTATTTGAAGCATTATATGGCATAAACAGTCGCCAAAACAAACGATGTATATATTTATATATAGGATTTATTTTTACATATATTTGTATTTTTCATTTACGCATTGTTATTCTAATTTTCTGTTTCTTTCGTGAATTTTCGACACCTTTCAGATAGCCTCAATAACCTTTGTATTTGCCTTCTACAGGATTCCAGCTGCAAACAAAACAAGAAGGAGGAGTAAACAGAAAGTTGGGTGTCAGAAATAAATTGGCTTAAACAGGTGATACCAAATATTTTTTGATATTTTGCGAAAAAAATGAAATGGTAAGGTAAAGGTGAGATTTCCTAAAAAACTGCTCTGAAGGGCTATCAAAGAAAACCGAGATAACCTCATTTAGAAAACAACATCGTCTGAACTAATAAATAATAAAACATTTTCATGGTTAATCATTTACGAAAGAATAAGATGAAATAAGTAGTCAGTCAAAGTAAAGCACCCCGAAAAGGTTTTTCAAGAGTCAGTTTTGATTTTTTGACCTCTGTTTCTCATGTCCTTAAGTCTCTATCTGTCACCCTTTTCTGTTTTCGGGTTTACCCTTCAAGAAGTCAACATTTTTCCGTTTTTGCATATATAGGGAGAAGAGATTACGTTTCAACCTTGAGAGCTTCAAAGTAGATTGTGGAAAAAAGTGAGTCTTCACAACTCCTCAGTACCTTGCTAAACAAAGTGACGCTTAAAGTGATCCTGACTTTCCTAGGTTTTTCAACAGTTTCGAAGGATTAAGGCTTGGTCAAATAGAACACACCAAAAAAGTTATTTTCTCCTTTCTCCCTATGAACAAAGGTGTTGTGAAGGTTAAGGGAAGGTTGGTACTGAGTAATCAAAGTAAGTTGACAGGCCTATAATGCAAAATATTACACAGATATCAGCCCTGATACAAATTGATTGCCCCCATCTTCGCGCTCTAAAAAGAAAATTATACGACAGGTGGTGAAAGGAAATTCAAGAATGATTGCCCCCATCTAGTCCAAGAGACGATGAAAGGAAATTCAGAAATGATTGCCCTTGTCTCAGCATTTAAATGCATAAATATATTCCGAAGTGGTGAAAGGAAATTTGGTAAAAAGGGCCAGATAACTTCACCGAGGTACTGAACAGGTTCACTGGCAGTGAAGCAATATCTGAGATATCTGTAAGGCTATTATACATGAATATCACTCTACTCTGGTAACCAATTCTTTTCAAAACCTGATCTACATCCCAAGTTCAGACAGGGATTCCTAATTAAAAACGTATAATTTTCTTCTTTTGATGCAAGCCAATAACCACACGATCTGTTGGGTCTCCTAGAACTGTTTTGATTGTCTTAAGGTAGACCTAAATTTAGTAACGGGAAGGAGAAAGTCATGAAAGGGACTACAACTAAGTTTAAAAAGTATCTGAGTTTTGAAAATCTTTTCAAAGGTAAAAAACGAAGTCCCTTTCCCCTTTGGTATCCTGTTCTCAAGAAAATTTTCACTGGATTAAAGCCATTGACTCCATTTACCCAATATCGGCACGTGGTCTATTGTTCTTCCCATCTTACAGGAAAATGGGATCCCTAGTTGGAGCTTATGTTGGAGCCGCCTTTGTTTTTTAGCCCGTTTTGAATTTCATATCTTAATGCTTGAAATCGAAAGATGGTTTTCGTATTTTCCTTCATTTGTTCCAAAATCTCGGAAATCTCATCATGTGAGCAGCGACGGTTCTCATACTCTCAAGGCGAGTTCTACTTTTCATTCAAATGATTTTCCCCTTTTTTACCTCGGGATGTCGTATGTCGGATGTTATAAATCACATAGTTCACAAGTCCTGAAGAGAAAAACGACAAAATCACTTTAAAGTTTTACCCAGGTCAGTAGCGAGAGTAAAATTTTTCTAAACTACAGTTAAGCATCATCGGGGTTTCACGTCTCGGTGTTTACTAACTCCAAAAGTCTTACTGTCGTAACCCCGATAGCCGAAACCACGAGATTCTTGTTTTATTAACCCGCGTTAATGATAAAGGTAAAAAGCTTATCCGTGGTTAAGCTCTATCAGGAATTCACAACTCGGCGTATTTTCCTTTAAAAGCTATACTGTCAAAGCCCTGATTCACGAAGTTGTGATAAAGATAGAAACATAATTAATTAAACACTTAATCCAGTTTTATCCCCCATTTTAATTAAATCATATCATCACTATCTCGCGATTTCGCAACTCGGCATACGAACTTCCCGAAAGCTATACCTTCGAAGCTCCGAGTCGCAAAGTTACGACATAAATAATCACGTAATTAATTAAGTGCCTAATCATAATTATGTTTTTAACCAAAAATAATCATCGCAATCTCGGGTATTAGAGATTCAAAAGGTTAAAGCAAAAACTCCTGATGTAGCGAGTACCGAAAGATTAATTAACGTTGATAAAACCTGATTAATTGAGCTAAGCCAGGATTTCTCGTGATTTGATTCATGCACAGTCTACGAGGCAGTCTTAATTTTCTCTTACGCCAACTGACATTTCGAACTACCAAAATTTATGGCATTAATTAGAAACAAGGCGAATCGACGAGTAAGGATTGTGTTTTTATTGCTAAATTTATATTTAAGCATGATTTGACCGTTCTATTTTTGAAAAGTACCGAGTTTTAAATGGTTGAATATATAGAGCTTTTATTTGTTATCGCAAATTCATTTCTATATTATGCATAGCAAATGTTTCTCATTGAACTAATTTCTGTATGTATACATATTTTTATCGCAAAAGAGATAAAGCAGGATCCCCCTCCATGGCCCCGCAAAAAGCATCTAAAGCCAACGTTGAGGTTTCGGGACAAGGTGTAGACAACGACATTGATACTTCACCTCGAAGTGTCGACTCTGTCAGGACCTAGTCATTTGTTTCCGATGTTCTACAGTTCAAATTGGTAGATTATTCTGATGATTCCAGTGACAATAAAAAAGATGACCTGACCACCAAATATAGGATCGTCGTCCAATATGGAATGCATAAAGTAGCGGCCAGGCCATGACTGCTCCCTTACTATGATATGGTTCGATGGGCATTAGACCATGTGGACATACCAACCAGAACCATCATCAATGAAAAGAAAGTCATTATTGGGACTTTCAAACCTAAACAACTGCAAGCTATGTACAAGTTGTCTACCGTGTCGGACCTTACATACGATGCCAAATTCTTGGAGAACTTCAAATAGAAGGAATGTGTGGAATATGATAAGACTATGTCCAGTTTAATCATAGATTGGGTTTCACACCCTGCGAAGTTCAGGGCAGACAGTAATGGTATATATTCAATAGCTTCCTTGGAACCACAATTCAAATATGTAGCTATGATGACTCGCAGATTATACGGGAGAGAGGACACCACACATTTCTTTCTTCAGTGGGTCAATTTAATACATCAACTCACCGAAGTTTGTTCCTTCGACTGGGCAAAAATGTTGTCTGATAGCTTGACCAGTCGAGTTACAGAGTATCGGGCGCAGAGGGAGAGCAGAAAGATTGCTTCATTCTTTATGTCTGCATACATTATGGACGTCGTATGTTTTCTAACGCCCTTTCCCTTAATGAGCTGGATTTGGACTCCATCAGAGGCCAAGCCCATCCACGTCTACCATTCAAAATTGTGGGAAAACAAAGTGGCAGATTTCGTGTATGAAATATTTAACTGGTTAATGGTACCGCTGCATGTCACTATTTTCGGCCACCCGCCACCCAAGATCTCAGACAGTATAGTGATGAATCTGAGCAGTATATCTGACTGGTATGTAGAAGCAGAATTCTCATATCTTAGGGTTTTCGGGGCTTCTATTCCCTTTCATGCATTACCATTATTCATACCCGACAAGCTGGCTTGTCGTGAGGTTTCTAGGAAAACCGTAATCGGTGGCATAAGAAAGGAGCTTAAGGGATATTCAAAGAAGGTATGGCCACCTTTTCCTATTCATTTAAATTCATATTATTTGTTAGATTTAGGGCATGCTAAAGCTGAGGCAGCAGCCTTGGAAGACCTAAAATCGGTTCTTATTGAATTCAAGAAGCACGATCCGCAAAGGGTCATAAGTAATCATTTGGCCAGTTGTGGACTCAAAAGGTTCGAACACGAGAATTCACCCTCGGATGACATTTTTCGAGGTGCAAGATCTTATGCCGAGATTTTGGCTTGGATACAAGCCCTGGCACCCGAAGAGAGGGCCAATGTTCTAAAATTCCAAGAACATTGACACAATTGTCTTCCCATAGTATTGCAGGGTGAGAATCCAAGTACAACAGTGGCGAAACAAAAAGAATCCAAGGGCTCCAAAGATGCGAAACCAAGCCAAGAAAAACACCAGGACGGGGAAGAGCAAACTAGGAGTATGAAAACAGAGATAAAGACTCCCGACCCGCCGAAAAAGCAAACTCCAGTTACTACTTCGGGGCAACTAGATAAGCAAATTAGAGATCCCATCGCATCCATTACTCCCTTGCAGTCAACTCAAGGAAACATAGACGCAGGGTGGATTTTAAATGAAGAATTGCGACCTATAAGGATGGAGGAGCTCCCTCCAAATGAGTTCTTCTTTGATAATAAGAGAAAGGTTGTGGTAAAAAGAGAATTCTATCAGGAAGGGGGATCAACAGCCAAGAAGTACAAAGTGTTGACCGATGGGAAAGACAAGAAGAAAGATGAGTTTGCTACAGAAATAGCCGAGACATTTCTGACATATGCTACAGCAAACCAATTTTCAGTCGGGGTTTTGAAGAATCAGCTGAAGTGAAAAAATCACCTCATCAAAACCATAGAAGCCAGACTAGCCATAGCAGAGGAGGCTACGAAGGACTAGGCGAGCGCA
>ML794091.1:160769-221076 GCA_009831015.1 Picea engelmannii | reverse complement strand
CTAGTCTCCTATATATACCAAGGAGACATTTTCATTTGGAATCATCTTGTACTTGAACATTTAAGTGGGGTAAAAGGAGGTTTCCCCCTCGAAGAGGATTATTATCTGAAATTATCTCTTTTTCAAGGCGTTGTGTACTTTTTCTGAGGTTTTTCTATTCTATATTGATATTTGGTTCCTAACATATGTAATAGCTGCAATGCATAGAATTGGTATCAAATAATCTAAGGGAACTATTGCTTCTTGTCCATACACCATATTGAAGGGTGTCTTTCTTGTTAGTTTCTTTCATGTAGTTCTATAATCCCATAGTATTGTTGGTACCTTAAAATTCCAGTCATCCATATTTAGACTGCAAATCTTGGTCAAGGAATTATCCAAAATCTTGTTAAACTCTTCCACTGCTCCATTTTCCAGAGGATGATATGGAGTGCTCTTCTGTTGATGCATCTCAAATTATTTTATCATTTCCTATATTGTACTATTGATAAAGTGAGTCCCCTAATCGCTCATCAAAATTCTTAGACATACAAACCTTGTAACTACATGTTCAAATAAAAAGCACGGTGTAGTCTCTGTGCTGCAATCCTTCATTGTTGTTTCCTCGACCCATATGGTTAAATATTTTTTCATTGTAATAATATTTTTATCCCCTGATCTTCTTGTTGGTGGATTAATAGGTCCTACAAAGTCTACAACCCACTTATCAAATACTTGCAAATTTACTTGATGTCTCAATGACATCTCATCCCTCCTGGATGGCTTTCCAACTCTCTAACAGAAATCACAATTCTGATACTACTCATGTGAATCCTTGTGAACTATTGGCCACCATAATCCTACACACAATACCATTTCCACGGTAGCTTTTCCTACATAATTTCCTCCAGCTAGGCCTTCATGTGTTTTTTTCTAAAATGATAGGGCGTTCATTCTCCATCACTCATATTCTTAGAATGTTTTCTGCACCAATTTTTTATAAATGACCTGCAATCAGTTGGCAGTCTACAGCTCTGACCACCAAATGTTTCTTCTGTGTACTATTAAATTATCTTGGGGAAAATTGTGTACTCAAAAATTCAATAATGTCATCAAAATATTCATCATATATCTACAATGAAAACAATTATACATCTGGGAAGTTGTCTTCCAAGTTACTTGGTTCTTCTCCATTAGTAATCCTTGACAGATGATCTGGATCTGCCTTCAATCTTCCAGGTTTCACAACAACTTCAATGTCAAATTCCTGAAACAATGGTAACCATATGCATATTCTTACCCCCAACACTAGCTTATTGACTAAATATCTAAGATTAGAATGATCTGTAAACATCTTAAAGTGTTGACCTAACAAATAATGTCTAAATTTATGCAATGCATACACCATGGCCAATCCTTCTCTTTATGTAGTATTGTAGTTATATTTTGAATCTAATAACTTCCTACTTGCAAACGCTATAGGGTGATCTATATCACCTTCTCCTGGTTGTGTTAGTACTACTCCTAGTGTTATTGCAGATGTATCCAAATGCACATGAAATTCTTTTGACCAATATAGAAAAAACAAAATTGGCGTAGTCACCATCTTTTCCTTAAAAATATTCTAACTCTGTAGGAATTCATCATTCCACTGATATTTAATGTCCTTCTTCAATAATTTCCCCATTGGTGTAGTAATCTATGCATATCCCCTTATAAACTTCCTATAATACCATGTATGGCCAAGTGTACTCTTCAACTAACACACTAACTTCGATGGTGGTAAATTAACTATGATAGCAATTTTAGTAGGATCAACTAGCAAACCCTGTTTACACACCACAAGCCCTAACAAAATACCAAAAGGTGTGCTGAAAATGCATTTATTAATATTCAATGAAATTTGAAACTATTTGCATCTGTCTAACATCAAACATAACACTTCCACATGATCCTTAAATAAACTAAACATTGTCCAATCATCTAAATAAACTTCTAAAAAATTATGTATAAAGTCCTTAAAGGTTTCTACTACTACCCTTGAAAAAATTGCAGTTGCATTCTTCACTCCAAATGGCATCATTGTATACTGAAATGATCCCCATTGTGTAGAAAATGTAGTCTTAAGTCTATCTTAAAGTGTGTTGGCAGCCAAATATTCATATCACTTCATCAATCTTCGAAACACAAGCTTGGAAAAATAATTTTTATTAGATGCCTCTTTGTGCCTGTGAAGAGTTTGATTATGAATTTTTGAAGAATTGTTTGATTGATCATTTTCTTTTTTTTGAGTTTTATCTTTTCAATAAACTTATCATTTAACCATTTCAATTTCATGACTGTCAAGCATGAAATTGAAATATTTTTGTATAAACAAATTTGATAAACTCTGAAAGTATCCCTCCTTATAAAACTAAACGAGCCTTTGAAACACCTATAATATCAAAACTTTTAAGTTTGATGAACATGTGGTTATGTGAAAATTTATTTAGCATTAGGATATGAACTAGTCGTGTTTGATTCATGTTATGCCTTGAGCATTTTTCAATGATTTTATGTTGTTTCTTTACCCCTTCTTGATTTTGGTTCTAAAACTATGACCTAAACCTATGATCTGAATGTTACCTTTGGTTTTCATGTCACAGTCTAATCACTGTATTACCTAGCTAGTATTCGTGCTCTAAAACTATAACATCTATGTCGTGTTTACCTAAACTTGCATTCATTTCGTCGTTTGATGGTGCTTCGTAATCAAGGATTAGGTTCATAGTGGGCGAGGTGGTTTTTGAGTGTATTTGTCCTCTGGTTAAGGGTTTAATCAATAGTAAGAGTGGGAGTCATGGTAGCATCCTCTCAAGATCGTAGTTTTCAGGCCACCTTTGACAATGAAAAACATATATTTTTTTTTGGGTTGTTTCAAATGTAGAATCATCCATTCTACACCTTCTGGTATGTCATAATCAAGTTTATGGCTCTTGTAGTTAGGGTAGAGTCGAATGGATCACAGGATCTGCTCTCTCATGATGATGTTGTGGATGACCTCGTTGTATTTGGATGGGTTAAGTTTATACATTCATTCGAGGGTTTTAATATGGAATTCGCCCAAGTGTTCGCCAAGACCTTTGATGGTGCTAGAGATAAAATAGGTGACCTACAGTTGAAATTTGATGAGGAATTAATAACAGAATCCATAGGCCTGCCATGAGAAGGATACTGCTGGTTAAAAAACCTAAAAATCGAAGGTATCCCTTGGAATCTATTGATGATTTACAGAAAGTCACGCTATGACATTAAAGGTACACCCATCCATATATTCAAGACTTGTTGGCATGGTTTGTTATAGATAATCAAATAGTTCGTCACATGTGAGGGACGATATGGATTGGTATTTTTATTTCATGTGCGCCTGTTAATGGTATTCCTAGGTTTTAAGTTAAACATGCCATTTTATTTTCTTGAAATCCTATAGAATATGTCCAGATTCTATTAGAGATGAAACCCCAACTCAAAATCCAGTATTTTCCACCATGGTTTGATTCGGGTTTTGGTTAATTCCCATTTTTCAAAGGTAGGATATAGCTGGCAAATCTTCCTTGTTAGGAATGGTTTTGTTTCGCTTCCACTAGAACCGATCAATAGTTTACCTCTATGTGTTGACGAGTCTATCATCCCTTGCATATCATCTCACTCTTTGCAAGGTATTTGAGTGGAATTACAAGTCACAAAAGACCCTGAATTACTTCCTGATACCCCTATTGATTCTTGTCAATTAGTCAAGGTCACCTCCAGGAAGCAATAATTCATCCCAAATAATTCCTTAGAATAAGTGTTGAGTCAGCTAAGGGGTAAGGTACATGTCGTCCATAATATTGTACAGAATTTGGTTTATGAAAAAAAATAATAATAACGAGACAAGGTAAGCAAAACACGCAGAGGGTTCATGATATAGATTTCAGGAATAAAAGGAATGGCCAACTTCTTTAAAGAATGAGCAAGAATCAACAACAGAACCACGATAAACCTATCCCCACAATTGATATTGAGGACGTGATCTATGTTGACGATGCTAGTTCTGATTCCACTAAAATAGATTCACCCCAATATGATTTTTTGTCTAACTTGCCTCCATTTCTAAAGAATCAAGAGGGATTTTCAAGTATTCAATATGATTTGAAAAGCATTATGGAGTAGGATAAACCATTAAACTCAGATCATACTTGTCCACTATTGAATCTGGAATAGGTATATTGTGAGGGTTGTTTTAATTGGATCTAGAGATATTTCCAGGACATCCCTTATCTAAAGGCTCAACTAAATCAAGTTATGGCTCGTAATTTATCTTTGGAAAAGGAAAAAAAAAAATTGAGAGCTAGCATCCAACTAGCTTCACCCAGGGCTAGCAAAAGGTTCAGGAGGTCATGGGATATTATTATAAAAATTCCACCAATTTCAATGTTGTTATCAATTCAGAATTATCTCATGTTTCTTTTTCAAATGTTTAATGGGTAAACATTCTTCTTGGAATTTACGTTTTCTTTGTTTAAGTGATCACTGAAATTGTTTTATTTTGGTTTTATTTAGACTAGCTATAGAATCAAAGATTATGTAGCTTGTCTTTAATTAATTAATTTGATTGTTTTTCTTATTTAAATTTCCTTTTGTCTTCTCAGGTTTGAAGGAGATCAATGTGCAAGGGTTGAAGGAACGAGTAAATATTTGGGAATGCTCCAAATTTGTAATTTTCATTTTTGAGAAACAATTTCAAGAATATTTGGATGGTGTAACTATTTTGAATAGTTGTCATAATGGACCTATCTTTTTGGTTATTTTTTAGTAATGAATTTATTAAAATGTATCTTTCTCTATCTTGTATGATATGAGAAACAAACCATGAATTTAGTTTAAAAACTAGTGCTTTCCCAGAGACAATGGCAATTCTTTTTTGGACCTGAAGATGGATTTATCATTTTGAGAAATATACAGAATGTAGTTTAATTTTTGGATTTAGTCCTTCTGTAAACTATACAATTTGATTATAGGATTTCATACATTTTATGTGCATGAAAAACTTATCTGTAATGAATTAGCTTTATATTGTTCTACATTTATGTTTTCATGTTGTCCTTACTTCTCGCATGGTCCATTATAAATTGGTTATTATAATATCTGTGACTAATCGTCTATCTATACATTTTGGGTTTACATTGAATGTTGGATTTTTGATAATACCATTTTCCAGAGATTAAAGTTAAATTCGTCTTCAGCTTTTGAATAATTTAAAGTTACATGAGAAAAAAATCATTTGTCTTTATGCTTATCATAAATTGCTTTCGAAATACAAAAAAATTCCTTGAGTTGTTTCAGGAAATATCATTCTTGCTTCTTGCTATAGATTTATGCTTGTTAACAGGTTAAGTGGAGCTTACATTAGGCAGAAAGACAAATATACTTTAGTACCTTTTCTTTACAGATGATCAGCATCATGTTAGTTAGCTTTCTTTTATTTGATTTATTTATTTTGCAAATGAATAACGATTAAATCGTTCAAACTTTAATTCTTTGTTCATTATAGTTACATCATTTTAAATATTATTCGTTCATTTGTTGTTATTTGCTACTTATAGTAATAGAACGATTTTCTTTATTTTTACATCTTATTTAAACTTTGATTCATTAGTGAAAATCATCATTTTCACAAGGCTTTATTTAAACCTTGTATCTATACATATCTATTGTATATAATACGACTATAAGCTAAGTAATTATATATGTTTATTAACTGATAGGATTATATAGTTAGGTACTTTTACCTCTTTTAGTTATTTTAGCATCTTAATTGGATAACGGAGCCATAAAACCCGTCAGGGTAGATTATTCCAAATGGCTTGGGTTAAATAGACAACCCCAGACCGAATCTTCCCTTCTCCTTAACGATGTTTCATAAATGCTTGCCAACAAATGGCGCTAGAAGGGGGGCATGAAATTTATTGATGGCACGAGGAGGTCGTAAGACTCCCCCATACAATCATTCTCTTTTCATGACGTGTAGTCGCTCAGACCCTACCACCGTACATGATCCAACCACTACGTCAGAAGCTATTCCTAACATTCTCGCTGAACCAGTGACACCGATTCCTCAAGGGATTGATGTACAAGAAATTATCTATAATTATCACCAGTCAATTTTAAGAACTGTTGGCCCTTGGGTATGGAATCAAGCGAAGATCAAGGAAGAAGAGGTAAAATGCAAAATTTGTGGGAGACACAGTGACTGTTACTGGGTCGAAGTAAGAAAAGGAGCAGAAAAGAAGGAGCGAAGCCCAAGAAAGCTAGTCGTTGGATGAGGAGATCAGGGACGAAAAATAAGCAAGGCATATGGATCAAGGAAAACTCAGATAGCGGGAAAAGACATCGTTAGAACCACGTGGGAAGAAAGGAGAGATAGGCTAGCGAAGCCCGAAAAAAGAGAGTCAAGTTGACCTAGGGTTTAGCAACCTAGGGTTTGTATCTCTAGGGTTTTTGACACCTAGGTCTTGACCTAAGGCTGTCGGTGAGGGACTATATTGTATAAATAGAGGTCGAGAGGACCTAGGTCGGGTCAGTATTGTTGTTGAGCATTGTTATTGATTGTTGTTCATTGAGAGAATATTGTATTGTGAGTGAGAGAAGTGTTGAGAGTAAGAGCCTTCTGGCATTGTAAGATCTTCAACTGGGTGCTAAGATCAATTCCTATAGCTGGGTGCACGGGAGGGGGAGAGAAAGATAGAATAAGAAGAAGATTGGCTAGCAGAGAGCACAGACAAGAATTGTAAGCTTTACCTTAATAAATCATAAGCACAATTCTTTGGACATAGCCTTAGAGAGAGGGTGAACCACGTATATCTTGCATTGAGTGTGATTGTTTCTTTGATATCTGTCGTTGTTATATTTTTATTTTCATTGTTGTGTTATATTAGATATATAAATGCATAGGAAAGATCTATCTTGATAAGTGTTAGATGCATAATGAGTTTATTTGTACTAGATCCACTTGATATTCCCCTGGTTGTAGACATCGTTGTCCTGCAACCCCCCTCATAGCTACTTCGGGTGAGACTGCATCTGCTTCGTAGGTGTTTCCAAAAGGGCCAGTAGCTAGGGCTTGTTGATGCGCTCTTGGAGTAAACCTCGGGTCTACCCCTGTGCCAACAAATGGTTTTGTTGCCAGGACCAAACTATTTGTGAGGAAATGTCAAGGTGGTTCCCATCAAAGACAAAGATTCAAAATTGGATAGAAGATCAAGAGAGGGACTTCATTGAAGCCCAAAATAAGAACCCTAAGCTAAGTACTGAAGATTGGCTACAAAGATACATTTTCACCAACATCCACGAGATCTTCTTTGGAGGAATCCATCAGGAGTTGTTTGAGTGGTTGGCTAGGTTAGTTGATACCCAATTCGAGATTAGATCTAGACCCCATGTTCTTAGGACGTTGGCATTGATCCATAAGGTTAAAAGAGTTGACAAAGATGTATCTAGAGCAGTAGATCATTGGTTTGATAGTACCATTGGAGGGTATATCAACGAATTTGTTATCGACAGAGTAGAGTCGTATAGACAAGATGAGAGATACTTTTTCAAAGGACCCAAAGGGAAATTTCTGCATTTTATGAAGCTGAGAATCAAGATGCTCTTGCATGAGAAGAACATTCTAAAGATACTATAGATTGGTTGAATCTAGAAAATATAATGTTCAAAAATTCAGACAACGACAGCGACACCGAAGTTGGACATACACGCAGTGGGAGAGTGTTTAGAGGGGTTCATCTTGAGAACCTGTTCAAGCAAAACTATGGAGAAGAAGGTTTCTACAGTGGGGAAGAGGCAAATCTAACAGAGGAAGAATGTCCAGAACCCTCTAGGCCATAGGATGGAGCAACTAAAGAACTTCTCCAAGACAAGCCAAAAAACTCAGGAACTACGTTGACTGTTGAAGTAAGTATCATTAACCCTCTTGTTCTTTCAACAGAACTAGGAAATCAGAGTAATCAGAGAACACCAGAGTCCTCAGAGTGTTACTACTAGTAGTTCAGCATATACTCAGACAAGAAACCCAAGTAGCTCTATGGCGGGTGAGATGAGGTTCCCTATATTTAAAGGGGATGGATCTGAAGACCCAGATCAACACTAGTTCCTGTGTGAAGTCATGTGGAAAATCAAGAATGTCACTGATGAGGCTATCAAAAGAGCCCAGTTCAACACTACTCTTAGAGATCGTGCACTAAGCTGGTACAAGAATCTTGTCCAAGGACTTGCACAACCCCAACCATTGAATGAGATCAAGAATGTGCTGATTGCAAAATTCAAGAAACCCAAATTAGAGTCACAATGTATTACAGAGATGAAGGAGATCAAACAGAAGGTTTCTGAGCCTATCTGGGAATTTTATCAGAGATTCAATACCTTAATAAATCGATTAACTTTTAAGATCCCAGATGAACATAACAAAGAATGGTTCATTGTTGCGTTGTTACCACACATCAAAGTTCCTCTAATGCAATAGAAAATTTCTTCATAGTCTGAGGAGCTGGAGATCGCCATGAAGCTTGAATCACCCCCTATGGGAGAATCCATCTCAGGTATGAGCCAGATCTTGAGCCAACTGACCAGTTTGTCTTTGCAGGTCGAAGACACAAAAAAGGATAAGGGAAAGGACAAAAGAGAAGACATCTGGTGTGTCAGATGTAGATCAGAGGGCCATGGTAAGGAACAATGCCCTGCATTTCATGAATATTTGGCCTCAGGAGCTACGAGCCCTTTGAAGCAAGTCACATTACCCTGGTGTGAAGTGTGCAGAAATCAACATCTCCCTGATGAGTGCTACTATATGCAAAAGTATGTTCAGACACCCACAAACTTGTATTGCAGATTCTTTAAGTCAGTAGGTCATGATGATAGATATTGTAGGGCCTTTGACCTTATGCATGAAAGATCAAGAGACATATACAAGATCCAAGGTGAAGTGCATCAAGAAGGAAACAATGCATAGTATAACTCCCTAGGAAGAGGAAATATCAATCCTCGTGGTGGATACAGAGGACGGGGATGAGGAGGAGGAATGGGTCGAGGCCGAGGACAAATAATTTGTTACAACTAGGTGCAACCAGGGCATCTAGCAAGGGACTGGCATAACCCTTGCACCACTTGCAGTTATTTCAACTCTTTTGAGAATATCATTGAGGAATGCCCTATACTACTATCTAATCTTCAGGAAAGATGAGGACCTTAGTAGAATCCTCAAGTGAAACTAATATAAGTTGAACCTCACAGAGAAGACCCTAGAGTTGTTGTTATTACTTGAGGAGGCGTTGTTACAGGAGAAGATAGAGTGACCCAGGGAAATACTACAGAAGACTCAGGAATCAGAAAAGCTGCGGAGAAGACTCAAAATTTTGATGCCAAGAAAGAAAGATGAACATTTGAATATGAAAAGAAATAATTCATAAGAGATCAAGGCTCATCATCAAGAACATGGCCAGAAGTAAGAGAATATGGAATGCCACCAGTATTCGATCAGTCTTCTTCGTCGAGAGAGGGAAAAGAGGTAAGTAAGCTCATCGGATTTTTGTACACTTGTCTTAAGTTAATTCAGGATGAGAACGTTGTACAAGAGCTATAGAACTTAATCATGTAATATGAGCTAGGAAAGGTAGGGCCCTTACTGAATAGGGAAGTACACCAGATTGGCAAGAAGAGAAGGACAAATAAAGAATCACATTTGAATTCTCATATAGGAGAGTATGATATAGACTATGTGGTCCTCGAATTAGGTTCAGAGGTCAATGTCATGACGAAGCAAAAGTGGGAACTGATGGGAAAACCCAAGGTGATCTATTCCCCTATCAGGCTTCGCATGGCCAATCAGCAAGTTGTCAGCCCATTTGGACGATTGGAACATGTCCCTATGGAAATCGACGGAGTTAGAACCTTTGCAGATTTTGAGGTAATTGAAATTGTTGATGACAGTTGTCCTTACCCTGCATTGTTAGGAATTGATTGGGCCTTCAACAACTCTACTGTTGTTGATTTGAAAAAAATACGTATGACATTCGAAAGACATGGCCTTAGGGTCATCGCACCCTTAGATCCATATGAGGGTCAACCTTACACAGAGCCCATCAGAGAAGAAGACCATGCATACAAACTGGAAAACATCTACAAACTGACAGCCAGACAACAGGATTACATCAACTTTACAGTCGATGGGAATCTGAGCTGGTGAAGTCACAGCACATGTTCATCAGATTTAGAAGAAGCGTTGGAGAAATGGCAGAACCATATGTATGAAGTATCTACTGGAAGATGTGCTAGATTAACCAGAGAAGTTCATTGGATCAGCACAACAGTAAGTAACTTACCCACATTTGATGGTCTGAACCCTTTAGAAGCCCTCCTATCAGATTTTGAAACAAGTGTACCACCACAACAATGATTGTTGGCAATGGATGAGGCCCTAAAAGCTACACCTACGAGATGGTGGGGGACACATAAAAGCAACATCATAGATTGGACAAAATGTCGAACCTTGATGATAGCACGGTTCTCAACACAAGTAGTAAGTTGCGAAGTAAGGTATATCGGTCGAAGTTTCCCAAAGGACCATGTGTGAAGCTGCAAAGAATCCTAGAGCAACATTCCTCGAGAGAAATGGGTGCACAGATTCATTAACACATTGAAAATGACCCCTATCAACCAGTACCTTCAAGCGGAGCTGTGCCTTGTCACTGCAGATTAGGAAGGTATGATTCATAATTTTATCACCACCTTTCTATTTGAGAGTGAATACCCTTCAGTAGACCAAGAATTACAGGTTGTGAGTCAAAAATTATTCGAAGAGGCATCTAGCCCCCCTATGGAACAGAAGAGGATGAATGGATTGCGCCTCTCCAGAAATTGCAGGGTTTCTACAACATCAATGTCGATGACGATGATGATCCCAGGAAGATAAAAATCACTGAAGCAGAAGGCCAAAGAGATGTGGAAGGACCAGGAGTTGAGATACCATTTATTGGTTAGCCAATCAAGATCAAAAAGGTCAATATTGGAACAAAGGAGACACTGAAGCTTGTCAATGTTGGAGATTATTGGGATGTTGCTACCATTGACAAGATTACAAAGCTATTACATGAATATCAGGACTTGTTTCCAACCAATTTCACTGATATGAAGGGCATCAAAGGACCTATGGGAGAGATGAGAATACCTTTGAAACTAGATGTGAAGCCAGTCAAGCAAAGACCCTATAGATTGAACCTGAAATACAAGGAAAAAGTGAAGATTGAGCTCGACGGAATGCTGGAAGCAAGGATTATTGAACTTGTTGAAGAGTCAGAGTGGATCAACCCTATGGTGGTACAAGACAGGAAGACAGGTGAAATCAGGATATGTGTAGACCTCAGGAAACTAAATGATGCATGTCAGCATGACCCTTTCCCTACACCATTCACTGACGAAGTATTAGACAACGTAGGAGGCCAGGAGGTATATTCTTTTACAGATGGATTTTCAGGATACCATCATATCCGAATTTCCAAGGAGGACCACCACAAGACCCCATTTTCCACAGAATGGGGATCATACCAATATACAGTGATGCCATTCGGACTGAAGAATTCCCTAGCCATCTTTTCTAGGGTGGTGGTCGAAGCGTTCACAAAATTTCTGCATAAATTTTTAGAATCCTATTTTGATGAATGGACTGTGTTTAGTTTGCTAAAAAATCATATTGAATGTCTAAGGCTAATGTTGGATAAATGCAGGCAGTGTCAAATTGCTTTAAATCTAAAGAAGTGCATATTATTCTCACCATTTGGAGTGTTATTAGGCCATATTGTATGCAAGCAGGGATTGCAAGTTGATCCATCTAAAATTGCAATTATAGTTGATTTTCCACCTCCGACTTCAGTGAAACAACTACGCACTACGCTAGGACACACTGGCTATTACAGGAAATTCATTAAAGTCTATGCCCAAATTACAACACCGATGGAGAAGCTGTTGAAGAAGGACTACCAGTTTGGTTGGACAGATGAATGCCAACAGAGCTTCGAGACACTGAAACAGAAGATGGTCACTGCGCCCATTCCGGTCTTTCCAGATTGGAGAAAACAATTTCATGTGCATGTCAATGCGTCATCCATTTCCTTAGGATACGTATTAGCACAATTGGGAACAAAAGACATTGATCACTTGTTAGCCTTTGCTAGCAGGAAGTTATCCATAGCAGAAATTAACTACACCAACAAAGAGAGAGAAGGATTGGCCATGTTGTATGCGCTACAAAAATTCTGCCACTACTTATTGGGAGGACACTTTAAAATGTTCACAGATCACTCCACGTTGAAGTACCTAGTCAAAAATCCAGTGTTGGGGGGGGAGTAATATGCAGATGGATTCTTTTGTTTCAAGAATATGATTTTGGGATCATCGTTAAGCCAGGAAGAATGAACAAGGGCCCTGACCACTTTTTGAGGTTGGAACATGGAGAAGAACCCACCAGTCTGGAGGATACACTACCAGATGCATAGTTTCTCGCCATCAGAAAGATCGATGACCACTTCGCATAAATAGTCCAGTTCCTGTCAACAGGAATGGCACCTAGTGAGTATACAATTCCCTAGGTGAAACAGCTAGTAGTGCGTGTTGCATACTTTTCACTGATAGTGGGTCAACTATACAATATGGGACTTGATGAGATACTAAGAAGATGTGTTATGGAGGCAGAATTCCCACTGATCCTTGCAGAATCTCATGAAGGAATCGCAGGAGGACATTATGCAAGGAAATCAACTGCACAGAAGGTTCTATGAGTTAGCCTTTGGTGGCCTACCTTACACAGAGATGCTAAGGATTATGCTAGAGCCTATGATGTGTGTCAGAGAATTGGGAGACCATAAAAAAGAGCTGAAATGCCATTAGCACGATGACCCTACAAGCATTTAAAAAATGGGCCATTGACTTCGTGGGACCTATCAACCCACCAGGGAAGCGCATAGGAGCAAGGTATATCATTACCACAACTGAATACTTAACCAGATGGGATGAAGCCAGAGTATTCAAGGAATGTAGTGCAACTACAACTGCGTGATTTATATTTGATGACATAATAAATAGGTTTGGATGCCCCAAGATCCTCATGAGTGATCAAGGCACACATTTCATCAATAAGATAGTTAAATCCCTGACTGAAGAATTTGCAGTCCACCATCAGAAGAGTACACCTTACCACCCACAAGAAAATGGAACGATTAAAGCATTCAATAAGATCTTGGAGACAACATTGACGAAGATTTGCAGTGTGAACAGGGATGATTGGGATTTAAGAGTACCTGCAGTACTCTGGGCTTATAGAACCACTTGTAAGAAATTAACAATACAGATCCCCTTCAAGTTGGTTTATGGTCTTGAAGTTGTCCTGATGGAATACTTGGTACCAAGCTTAAGAATTGTTGCATTTATAGACATGGATTATACTAGCATTGTTCAGGATAGGCTCACACAGTTGGTTGAACTAGAAGAAGACAGATTTAATGCAGGATTTCATCAATAGGTTTAGAAGGACAGAGAGAAGGCCTACCATGACAGGCACATCAAGACTAAGGCTTTTAGACAAGGTGATTTAGTATTGATATATGACAACAAGTTTACCAAACATCCAGGGAAGTTCAGAACACATTGGCTTGGGCCATATGAGATCGCCTATATTACAGAAGGAGGAGTTGCACAGCTGAAGACATTGAAGGGAGAATGGAAGGAAGACTTGGTGAATGGGAGTCGGTTGAAGTTGTGCTATGAAAACCAGCTGCCTCGCAGCTCTCAGTAGAAAGCTGGAAGAAAAGGGTCTATATATCATGTGCAGTTGAAACTGGGTACTAGACACAAAAAAGACAGTCTGCACAGGGATGGAGAGGAGGCACAAAGAAGAAAGCAAAGACTTCACTGCGTCGTCCAAAGTCGAAGTAAAATAGAAGGATCAGATCTGAAGTGCCTCCAGATGAGTCACATGTGAGTGTTGGGGGCCTGTTGGCCCTTGGGTATGGAATCAAGCAAAGATCAAGGAAGAAGAGGTAAAATGTGAACTTCGCGAGAGACACAGTGACTGTTACTGGGTCGTAGTAAGCAAAATAGCAGAAAAGAAGGAGCGAAGCTGAAGAAAGCTAGTCGTTGGATGAGGAGATCAGGGATGACATATAAGCAAGGTATATGGATCAAGGACAACTCAGATAGTAGGAAAATCCACCTTTAGCACCATGCAGGAAGAAAGGAGAGACAAGATGGTGAAGCCCAGGAAAAGAGGGTCAAGTTGACCTAGGGTTTTAGACACCTAGGGTTTGTATATCTGGGGTTTTTGACACCTAGGTCTCAACCTAAGGTTGTTGATGAGGGACTATATTGTATAAATGGATGTCAAGAGGACCTAGGTCAGGTCGGTACTGTTGTTGAGCATTGTTATTGATTGTTTTTCATTGAGAGAATATTGTATTGTGAGTGAGAGAAGTGTTGCAAGTAAGAGCCTTCTAGCATTGTAAGATCTTCAGCTGGGTGCGAAGATCAAGTCCTACAGTTGGGTGCACAGGAGGGGGAGAGAAAGAGAGAAGAAGAAGAAGATCTGCTAGAAGAGACCATAGACAAGAATTGTAAGCTTTACCTTAATAAATCATAAGCACAGTTCTAAGGACGTATCCCTAGAGAGAGGGTGAACCACGTATATCTTGCGTTGAATGTGATTGTTGCTTTGATCTCTGTCGTTGTTATATTTTTATTTTCATTGTTGTGTTATATCATATCTATAGCTGCGCAGGATAGATCTAGCTTGATAAGTGTTAGTTGCATAATGAGTTGATGTTGTACTGGATCCACTTGATATTCCCCTGGTTGTAGACATCTCTGTCCCTCAACCCCCCTCATAGATGCTTTGAGTGAGACTGCATTTGCTTCGCAGGTGTTGCTAAAAGGGTCAGTATCTAGGGCTTGTTAGTGTTCTCTTGGAGTGAACCTCGGGTCTGCCCCTATGCCAACAAGAACCCAGGGTGCATTATCCTGACTTAGACAATCTGGTGGAAAGCTAAATCAACCCCTTGATTTTTCCAATATGCAAGAAGATCCTCTTGGAACTAGTCTACCTGATCACACATTAGGTGATAATATTATTTATCCTTTTGAAGAAGTACTAACCCTAGGTGTTGGGGGATCTAGTATTCCACCATCCCCACCTGGGTATTCTCCACCTTCTTCAAGAGATGAATCCTCTAATGAAGGCAGTTCTTCATCTAGGCAATCTCAAAATTCACCTACACCAACTCCCATGGCTAACCAAAAAAATCCCACCAGACCTTGGCTCAATCAAGATGTCGTGGCAGTACCTGGACCTCAACATCTGTTACCCAAACATCCTGAAAATTGGTTACCCAAATTTGACCCTGATTTGAAGCAATCATCTGATGATCATATAAAGAAATTCATGTTAGTTGTTAGGGTTTGAAACATCGAACACGAGGATGTCATGTGCAGGATATTCCCTTGCACGTTTGAGGGAAATTCCTCCACTTGGTATTTTGCAAAACAACCCCAAACTACCGTTTCTTGGGATAAGTTTGAGACCTTTTTCTAAGAAAAGTTCGGAGATGATAAATCTCTAGAAGTTCTAGTAATGGAGCTTTCCAATATGAAAATGAACCCTAAAGAGAAATTCAAGGATTTGAATCATAGATTCCTTATGATTAAAAATAAAATCCCTCCAGAATAAATGTCTGTTGAAAACTTGATTGTTGCATACTATGCTAAAGCCATACACCATAATATAGCTATATGGGTTAAAAGGTCTAATAAAAACATGTTACTATAAGATTTTGAGGAGGCAGTCCTTATTGAGAAGGACATTCTTAGTTTAAAGGATAATGTAAATGTGGAAGCTGAATCAACCTCCTCTTCTAAAAAGAACATAGAAATCCTCATTAGACCTCCCCAAATAAAAAGGAACAAGAAACTTTAGACTTGGAAAGTTTATAGAAAGTCTTTCAAAAGTTATCTAATCAAGTCATAGACTTGAAAAGATCTTTTGAAGAAGCCTATACAAGTAAATGAAACTTTAGACCACCTTTTAGGAAACCTTTTCCTCCAAACAAACCAAATCCAACCACACAAGGTATGAATTTTGAAGGGTTACAATATGCTTTACAAGCAATACTAGAGGCAAATGATAGTGTTGTTTCTATACAGCCCGAAATAAAAAATGACATAGGTGAAGAAGAAACACCTGATGAGGAGGACTCATCTCCTCCAGCCTTCCGACATCTTTCTGACATTATTTTCCAAGCTAATTTCGAAAATGTCCATAAAAATCAGCACCCATATAATACTCGAAGTAAGGTGCCAAACACATCCTCACCTAAGACAAGTAGAATTACAGTATCCAAACAGCCAAAACAGATTGAAACAACACGAAACCCTGTTTCCCTAGATTTAGTATATTATTTGGTTGAAGATCTTAAAAAACTAAGGGAAAATATATCAATTTTTGAATTGCTTAAATTCCCTCTTATCCTATAGAAAATGCTCTAAAGTATAGCTAATAATAGTAAAAATAATGATCCTTTAAGAAAAAAAAATCACTAGAAAATGGTGTAAATAAAACAAAAGATGTCGTGGGTAAAAAATCACCTAAAGATCAGAATAAAAAGGACACATCAGAGAAGACTGTAGGGAATTTAGATAAAATTATTTCAGGTACAACAGTAAAAAATCAGCATATTTCTACTCCCACACCACGAAAAAATGTACCACCATTCTTGTTAACATTGGAAATTTTCAACAAAAATGTGCAGAATTGTATGGTTGATTTTGGGGCCTCATCGAATGTAATGCCTCTGTCTGTTTGTCAAAATATTAATGCTGAAGTCAAACCTTCCGATTTGAAAATCATTCAGTTAGACAGAACTAATGTCACAATCGTTGGTGAACTTAAGGATGTATTGATTAGGTTGTCATCTAACCCAAAATTCCACCAAGTAATTGATATAGTTATCATTGATATTCCAGAAGTTTATGGCTTATGTTTTGGCAAATATTGGTCAGAGAAATTGCACGGTTATTTTTCTATAGATTGGTCTCATCTGTGGTTATCGGATAACGGCCAGCCTAACAAGATCAGAATTAATAGAGATTGTTATCTGAAGTACACTGTTACAGATTTAAATGATTCCAATGAGCCTTTTAGCGTTGTTTTAAATACAATTGAAGCTCAATTAATGACCACTTTTTTTTGGAAATTTCATGACTAAAATATCCACTATCACAAACCCAGAACAACAATCTGAAATATCAACCCATACTCAGATAAAAACTGTGAAAAATGATCCAAACATTGTTGATGATGATGAAATATGGTCTTTATACTTTGATGGATCTAAATCTCGTGAAGGAGCCGGTGTTGGTTGTATTACGATCAACCCCAAAGGTAATAATAAATTCATTTCCTATCGATTAGAATTTGAATGTACTAACAACACAACATAATATGAAGCACTCTTGTAGGGATTGAAGAAGGCACTGGATCTTAAGGTGCAAATCTTGGTAATGTTTGGTGACTCTAAAATTGTAGTCAAACAGGTAAAAAACGTTATTCATTGTTTATCACCTCATCTCAAAAAATACCAAACCGAGGTATGGAGCTTGATACATAAATTTCTCACTTTTAACATAAGTTCCATTCCTAGATCTAGTAAATCTAAAGATGATTTATTGGCTAATGTCACTTCGAAATTATTACTTGCTAAGGGTTTTTCTCCTAATGCATTTTCTATTGAATTGTTATTCAAACCATCGATCCCCGACAACATTACCAATTGGTGAGTGTTTGATGATGATCAACAAATCATAAATTGTCTGCATATCGATGACACTTTCCAAGATGTTGTAATCGATGAAAGAACCCACAATGAAAACCTTCGTGATTTTTCAGTAATATATGACCCTCGTTCTACAGAAATATCATCTGATCTGGTAAAATCTATCCCTAAGTCTTCTTTTAGATTAGAAAATTTTTATGATTTACATGACAAGTTTAGGGGAGTGGTTAATTGCAAAACGAACAGTTCTTCGTTGATGTATGAAACTATAAATTTACGAATGCAAGATAATCCTCAGAATATCAATCTGGGCAAAGGGAGTTCTGAACAAGAAAGATCTAAATTCATAAAAAAATTCAAAGAATTTAAATATGTGTTTTCTTGGACATACGATGATTTAAAAACCTTTGATCCAAACATAATACAACATGTAATTCCCATAAAGCCCCAAACCCAACCATTTCAGCAAAAACTTAGGAAAATGCATCCTAAATTAGAACCCACAGTAAAAAAGGAACTAAATAAATTTCTAACTGCCAAGATCATTTTTCCAGTTCGACATACTCAATGGGTATCCAAATTAGTCCCAGTAAGAAATAAGAATGGAGAAATTCGGCTTTGTGTCGATTTTCGTAATTTGAACCGAGCCTCTTATAAAGACAATTATTGTGTTCCTCCAATGGAACAAATTTTGCAACAAGTATATGGTTCTGAAAGACTATCTTTATTATATGGTTTCTTGGGATATAACTAGGTCTTTATGTCTCCTTCTGATCAATTGAAAACCACTTTTTTCACCCCATGGGGAACCTATGCCTATAGAAAAATGTCTTTCGGATTGATTAATGTCAGAGCCACATTCCAGAGGGAAATGGATATTTATTTTTGTGGCCTCATAAACCAGTTAGTTGTTGTCTACTTAGATGTTTTCACTGTCTTTTCAAAGAACAAAAAAGACCACTTGTCACATCTTAGGGTTGTACTAGAACATTGTCGTAAGTTTGGTATTTCACTAAATCCTAAGAAATCACTTTTTGAAGTGGAACATGGAAGATTACTGGGATTTATAGTTTCAAAAGAGGGGATGATAATAGACCCCGAACAAACACAATCTATTTCCAATCTCTCTCCCCCATCTTCCAAAAAGGCAATGCAATATTTTTTGGGTAAAATAAATTTTGTAAGATGTTTTGTCCCAAGTTTTTCTGAGATGGTTAGACCTCTGCAAAACCTAATTAAAAAGGATGTTATTTTCAAATGGGGACCTCAAGACAACCTAGCTTTTAATGCCATTATAAAAGTTATAATTGAATCTACCTCCTTGATGAGTTCTGATTTTTCCAAAGACTTTGTGTTGTACACTTTTGCATCTGATAGATCATATGTTGCTGTGCTTACTCAGAAAAATGCTAAAAATAACGAAGTACCCTTTTCATTTATGAGTTCTTCTCTCAAGGGAGAAGAATTAAATTATCCTACAGTAGATCAACAAGCTTATGTTGTTTTCAAGGAAGTTAAACATTTCAGACCCTCCCTGTTGAAATCTAGGGTAAAATTTATTGTCCCTTATCTTGTTGTAATAAATATGTTAGTTCAAAAGGAACTTGGGGAGAAAAGGGAAAATTGGATGACCTCCCTTCAAGAGTACGATCTTGAAATCGTACCCACACGAATTGTTAGAGGTCAATTTCTTTGAAACTTAGTGGTTGATTCAATTGAAATACCAGAAAATCAACCAAGAGCACCAGTTGAAAATATGCATAATGAAATTTGTTGTGTACAAAATGCACCTAATTCATGGTTTAACGATATCAAATTTTATCTGTTGCACGAAACTACTCCTCGAAATCTTGATCCAAAAAATAGAAGAGCACTAAGTCTTAGATCTGTGTCTTTTCAATTGATTAATGATATATTGTTTTGAAATAATTTTGATGGTGTATTTATGCACTGCCTAGAAAAGGAAGAATCTGAAAAGGTGCTAGTTGAGCTACATTATGTTGGTGTCAGGGGTCACTTTAGTGGAGATATTACATCCCACAAAGTACTTAGGGATGGTTACTATTGTCCCACCTTATTTAAATATGCTTGTGCTTTGTCTCGCAAATGTATAATCTGTCAAAAGGCTGCAGGGCGAGTCAAGAAGGTTTCATTTCCCTTGCAGCCCATCACAGTAGATACACCATTTCAACAGTGGGGCCTAGATATCATAGGGCCAATTAACCCACCTTCTTCACAACAACACAAATATATTCTCATGGAAATGGATTATTTTACGAGATGGTCTGAAGCTTTACCGTTAAGGGTAGTAAACACGAATCGGGTAATTTCGTTCTTAAAGTCTCATATTATCACTTGTTTCGAGATACATGAATGTTTAGTTTTCGACAATGCTTCTTATTTTTCTTCCTTGGATATGAATTTTTTTTCTTTAGAAAAAGGGATTAAGATAAAATACTCAACCAATTATTATCCCCAAGGAAATGGCTTGGCTGAGTCAACAAACAAAAAACTGATCAAAATAATAAAAAGAACAAGTCGAAAAATCATAAAAATTGGCACAATGCGTTATATAATGAACTTTGGGCTGAAAGGGTCACTCCAAAAGATTCCATCGGTAATTCTCCTTCCTTCCTCATTTATGGAAGATAATTTATCCTTCCTCCCCACGTCTTTATCCCCTCACTACAATTATCTCATAAATTTCAAGAGGAAGAATGTCCCCCTTTAGAGAATCGAATAAATGATTTACTAAAATTAGAAGAAGTTAGGACACAAGCAAAACAAAAATTGGACCAACACCAAAAAATTGTTAAAAACTGGTTTGATACAAGTTCATCCTCAGACAAAAAATTTAATGTAGGATATTTGGTCCTCAAATGGGACAAATATCATGAGGATAAAGGAGAACACACTAAGTTTCAAAACCTATGGCTGGGACCTTTTGTCATTGCAGAAAAATTGGGTCCTAGCTCTTTTCATTTGTGGAACTTGGAAGGATAGCCAGAAACTTTTCCAGTGAATAGTCAGACTCTCAAGAAATAATTCACCTGAGTAGAATCAGACCTACCCCCTGTAATATACCTAGCTTTTTTTTGTTTTGTTTTCTTTATGATTGATTATTTTCTTTTGTTTCTTTCTTGGTTTTTTTAAAAGTTATTTCTAACTCACAATCCATTATTGAGGGGAATTTTGTAATCATATTTATCACTAACAGCAGTTGAAAAAGTTCAAGCATCTAAATGTTAAGTTTTTAACTCAGATCAATGATCTATAAGACAATTATTCTATAAGTATCTTCCAAATCATTGTTCCTTATTTTTTGTCTAGATCTTGGGGAAGTACGATCATCTTTAAAAAATTTATGTCGTCCCATGTCTAATGAGATCAACTCAAAGAGCTTCCCCATCTTTGATATGATTTCTTGATTGAAATCTAAAGGTTCAAACCATGATGAAAACTATTAGTTCTTAAAGAACCAAAAGCAATATTAATTATCAATCATATGATTGTCTGGTTGTTAAATCTTCAGTATCTCCTTGCTCTCTCGTTATCATGAAACCTCAAAATTTTATCTTTATAAACGAATAAGGAGAGTTGGAAATGC
The DNA here is from genome assembly GCA_009831015.1 of Picea engelmannii. Lineage (NCBI taxonomy): Eukaryota > Viridiplantae > Streptophyta > Pinopsida > Pinales > Pinaceae > Picea > Picea engelmannii. The sequence continues at coordinate 199,605 of ML794091.1, read as the reverse complement.
TTTTATGTTTGGGAAATGTGTGTAAACCCATTGGGGTACTAAACAAGCCTTTTGGCAGTGAGTAAATGCACACATGATACCAAGACAACTACGTCGGGGTACTGAACAAACATGCTGGCAGCGAAGCAATGTCAAGTTCAAGATATGTCACGTATGTTTTTAAATTGATCATATATATAAAAAAAAAATCATATCATGGATGGAAAACTTTTGTATGGGATTAAAGTACTTGAGTAGTTTAAATGACATCCATGTCAAGGCTATGAACACCTATTGGAAGCATTGTCCCTGTCAACGGTATTGAAGTTACTTTTATGAATATCATCGCCTTTTGATCGAAACTAACTTTCATATTACAATCATCTACCAGAGCATTCTTCATGTGTTTGATTGTATTAATTTTCTGAGTTAATTTTAATACTCTTAATCTGTTTCAAATTTGTTTTTAGTGATTGTCGAATCTATATTTTCCCTGATATAAAGTTTTGATGATGCAGAGATAACTGCATCGCCCAGTGAGTTGCCATTGTTGGAACCCAAATATTCATATTTATTCGTCGATCTTCGAAACAAAATCTTGGCAAAAGAATTTTTACTAGCTGCCTCTATGTGCCTGCGAAGAGTCTGATTATGATTTTTTGAAGAATTACTTGATTGATCATTTTCTTTTTTAAATTTTTATCTTTTCAATAAACTTATCATTTACCCATTTCAATTTCATGACTGTCAAGCATGAAATTGAAATAGTTTTGTATAAACAAATTTGATAAACTCTAAAAGTATCCCTCCTTATAAAAATAAACGAGCCTTTGAAACACCTATAATCTCAAAACTTTTAAGTTTGATGAACATGTGGTTATGTGAAAATTTCTATAGCATTAGAATATGAACTAGTCGTGTTTGATTCATGTTATGCCTTGAGAGTTTTTCAATGATGTTATGTTGTTGCTTTACCCCTTCACGATTTTGGTTCTAAAACTATGACATACACATATGATCTGAATGCTACCTTTGGTTGTCATGTCACAGTCTAATCATTGTATTACCTGGCTAGTAGTCATGCTCTGAAACTATTACATCTTTGTCCTGTTTACCTGAACTTGCATTCATTTAATCATTTGATGGTGCTTCGTAATCATGGATTAGCTTCTTAGTGGGTGAGGTGTTTTTTGAGTGTATTTTTCCTCTGGTTCGAGGTTTAATCAACATTAAGAGTGGGAGTCATTGTAGCATCCTCTCGATATCATAGTTTCTGAGCCACCTTTGACAATGCAAAACATATATTTTGTTTTGGGTTGTTTCGAACGTGGACTCATCCATTTTGCACCTTCTAGTATATTGTAATCAAGTTTATGGCTCCTGTAGTTAGGGTAGAGTTGAATGGCTCATAGGCTCTGCTCTTTCACGATGATGTTTTGGATGACTTCGTCGTCTTTGGATGGGTTAATTTTGTATAGTCATTCGAGGTTTTTAATCTATAAGTCATCCAAGATTTCGCCAAGACCTTTGATGGTGCTAGAGATAAAATAGGTGACCTACAGTTGCAAGTTGATGAGGAATCAATAGAAGAATCCATGGGCCTGTCACAGGAAGGAGATTGCTAGTTCAAAATCCTAAAAATCGAAGGTATCCCTTGGCATTTATTGATGATTTCCATAAATTCGTGCTATGACGTTAAAGTTACACCCATCCATCTGTTCAAGACCCGCTGGCATGGTTTGTTATTGATAATCGAATAGTTTTTCACTTGTGAGGGATGCTATGGATTGGTATTTTTATTTCATGTGCACCTATCAATGGTATTACTAGGTTTTAAGTTAAACATGGCATTTTATTTGCTTAAAATCCTACAGAAGATGTCCAAATTCTATCAGAGATGAAACCCCAACTCATAATCCATTCTTTTCCACCATGGTTTGATGTGGGTTTTGGTTAATTCCCATTTTTCAAAGGTGGGAGATAGTTGGCAAAGCTTCCTTGTTAGGAATGATTTTGTTTCGTTGCCACCAAAACCAGTCAATAGTTTACCTATGTGTGTTGACGAGTCTATCGTCTCACTCTCTGCAAGGTCTTCGAGTGGAAATACAAGTCACAAAAGACCTTGCATTACCTCCCGATATCCCTATTTATTCTCTTCAATCAGTCAAGGTCACCTCTAGGAAGCAATAATTCATCCCAAAGAAGTCCTTAGAGGAAGTGTTGATTCTGCTAAGGTGTAAGGTACCTATCGTCCATAATATTGTACAGAATTTGGTTTATGAAAACAAAATTAAAATCAAGAGACAAGGTAAGAAAAACACGCAAAGGGATCATGATATAGATTTCATGAATAAAAGGAATGGTCGACTTCTTTCAAGAATGACCAGGAATCGACACCAGAACCACGATAAACATGGATGATTTTAAGGATGGAAATTTATTTTAAAACCTTGGTGAATCTTACTAATCCTTCATATTCCAACTATAAATGATTTGTGATATCTTTGTAAAAATATTCAAATTTCTAAGGATTTTATATAGTTTTTATAAAATTTTGGTGATTTTTAAGGTAAAATAATTTTATCCTATAGAATTTGGGCGAATCATTTTTAAAATAGAGAATCTCGTTTTTGGAAAAACCATGGAAAATTAGCCCATGAGCGAAATTTAGCCCCTAAAATCATCCCTGGTGATAAACCTATCCCCACAGTTGATATGGAGGACGTGATCTATGTTGACGACGCTAGTTCTRATTCCACTAAAATAGATTCACCCCAATATGATTTTGTGTCTAACTTGCCTCCATTTATAAAGGAGAAAGAGGGATTTTTAGGTATTCGGTATGATTTGAAAAGCGTTATGGATCAAGATAAACCATTAAACTCAAATCATACTCGTCCACTACCGAATCTGGAACAGGTATACTGTGAGGGTTGTTTTAATTGGATCCAAAGATATTACCAGGACATCCCTTATCTACAGGATCAACTAAATCAAGTTATGGCTCATAATTTATCTTTGGAAAAGGAAAACGAAGATTTGAGAGCTAGCATCCAACTAGTTTCACCGAGGGCCAGCAAAAGGTTCAGGAGGTCAGGGGATATTATTATAAAAAATTCCACCAATTTCAACGTTTTTATCAATTCAAAATTATCTCATGTTTCTTTTTCAAAGGTTTAATGGGTAAACATTCTTCTTGGAATTTACGTTTGGTTTGTTTAAGTGATAATTGAAATTGTTTTATTTTGGTTTTATTTAGACTAGCTACAAAATCAAAGGCTTTGTAGCTTGTCTTTAATTAATTTATTTGATTGCTTTTCTAATTTAAATTTCATTTTTATTCTCAGGTGTGAAGGAGATCAATGTGCAAAGGTTGAAGGAACGAGTAAATAGTTGGGAATGCTCCAAATTTGTAATTTTCATTTTTGAGAAACAATTTCAAGAATATTTGGATGATGTAACTATTTTGAATAGTTGTCACAACAAACCTATATTTTTGGTTATTTTTTAGTAATGACTTTATTAAAATGGATCTGTCTCTATCTTGTATGATATGAGAAACAGACCATGAATTTAGTTTAAATACTAGTACTTTCCCATAGACAATGGCAATCCCTTTTTGGACCTGATGATGGACTTATCATTTTGAGAAATATATGGAATGCATTTTACTTTTTGGCTTTCTTCCTTTTGTAGACTGTACAATGTGATTATTGGCTTTCATACAGTTTATGTGCATGAAAAAATTATATGTAATGAATTAGCTTTAGACTGTTCCACATTTATGTTTTCATGTTGTGATTACCTCTCGCGTGGTCCATTATTCATTGGTTATTATAATCTTTGTGACTAATCATATATTTATACATTTTGAGTTTACATCTAATGTTGGATTTTTTATACTACCATTTGTCGAATATTGAAGTTAATTTTGTCTTTAGCTTTTGAATAATTTAAAGTTACATGAGAAAAAATTCATTTGTCTTTATGTTTATCATAAATTGCTTTCGAAATACAAAACAAATCCTTGAGTTGTTTCAGGAAATATCATTCTTGCTTCTTGCTATAGATTTATGCTTGGCAACAGGTTAAGTGGAGATTACATTACGCATAAAGACAAATATATCTTAGTACCTTTTCTTTACAGCTGATCAATATCAAGTTAGTTAGCTTTCTTTTATTTGATTTATTTATTTTATGAATGAATAATGATTAAATCATTAAAACTTTAATGCTTTTTTCATTATAGTTACATAATTTTAAATATTATTTGTTCATTTGTTGTTATTTTCTACTTATAGTAATAGAATGATTTCCTTTAGTTATACATCTTATTTAAACTTTGATTCATTAGTGAAAATCATCATTTTCTCAAGGATTTATTTAAACCTTGTATCTATACATATCTATTGTATATAATATGATTATAAGATAAGTAATTATATATGTGTGTTAACTGATAGGATTATATAGTTAGGTAGTTTTACCTCTTTTAGTTATTTTAGCATCTTAATTGGCTAACAGAGCCATAAAACCCATCAAGGTAAATTATTCCAAACGGCTTGGGTAGACAACCCCAAAATGGCTCTTCCCTTCTCGTTGACGGTGTGTCATAAACACTCGTCAACTCAGTGATATCCTAAAAATCCATTTGTAAATGAATAAGCTTCTTGACCTCCTACATTCTCGAAAACTTCATCTGTGAATGGGGTAGGGAAAGGATCATGTAAGCAAGCATCATTTAGTTTTCTCAAATCTACATAGATCTTAATTCCCCCTTGCTTATTTTCCTACAACACCATAGGGTTGATCCATTTTGATTTGTGCACATGTTCTATGACACCAGCCTCTAACATCTTGTCAATTTATGCCTTCACTTTCTTCTTGTATATTGTATTTAACCTGTAAGTTATATATCTTATAGGTACGGGTTTTGGCTTCAAAGGGATCTTCATCTCTCCTAGTTCTCTTGATAATCCCTTCATCTCTAAGAACATCATTGGAAACAAGTCACTCTATTCACGCAGTAACTCTGTGATTCTTTCTATTGTCTGATTATCCCAATAATCTCCAATGCATGCAATATTTGGATTTTCTGCAGTTCGAATATTTACCTTCTTGATATTCATTGGTGCAGCATAATCTTGTAACTCTAGCTTTGGACCTCCTACCTCTCTTTCATGTTCAACTTCTGGGATCTGGATATTGCGTCGGTTTTCTTCTGCTGGATCTTCTTCTTCTACGACATGATAACATTGTAGTAGTTGTCTAACCATATGTTTCTTCTTATTCTGATATGTTGGGACTATTTCAAATTGTAGTTCTTCAAATATCATGTCTCTCAACACATTCAATGTTGTATCTATTTCTGGGCTATCATGATCAAATGAAAATGTAATCACAAAATTTTGTTGTATCTCTTCCCAGTTTGTCATTTCCCTATGTTGTTCTTGTTTTGTGTACCAATTCCTTGGAATTCCTTCTAATGTGTGAATAAAATGATGTGGCCATTCCTCTAGTGGTATTAATCTCCATTGAATCATCCACCTATCTACATGCTCTCTGGGCTTTCCAAATCCATCACATTTCTCCAAAACTTTGTTCTCCTACTCTGTGTCGAATCTTATGTGCATTAACCTCTTTCATTGATATCAGTTGTTGATCTTCTCATTATGTGTACCCCACCAATGGGAAGGTTTAGATTTCAAAGAAATATCTAATACTGGTAATCTTTGATTTTCTACTATTTCTAATTCAAACTTCATCAAAAATTCTTCTAAGTCAATCAAACCATAAAAAGTAGGAGGCTCTCTTACCTCTGAACCAATCCATCTTAGCGCACATGTCATTATTTCACATATTTGGGTAGATAATTCATATAATCATTGCTTCCAGTTCTCCAGTCATGTTTCAGATTCTGAATCACAAGAACTAATACTCCTCCAACTCAGCATTCCATCTGCAGTTGGGTTGATGTAATCCTCTTCGCACGTGGTAGTTCTATATAACTGATTTACATATTCTGTAATAAAATTTTGTGTCTCAGGTTCCACATACCTTCCTCCTTATGAGGGATCCAATGGTGTAATAAATATGTACTCCCGTGATTCAAATATCATCTTCCTAGTCTTCAAGTTAATAATAGCTTGGTTATCAAATGCTCAATCCAACCCCAACAATGTTGGATATGGTGCAGTATTATCTACTATGTCAATGACTTCAAAGTCTACCATGGTGCACACACCATCTATATCTACTGGTACCCCCTTCAATATACCAATTGAAACCACTCTATGTTGATTTTCTAACTTCAACCGGATAGGTGAATACGCCAATGTATTCTCCCTCATAGCTTCACATGTCTTCTTTGGAAAAACATTGACTTCAGACACTAGGTCTAATATAATATCCCCCGTATTGAAATCCCCAATGTTTTCATTCAACCTGAATTCCCTCCTTGTTATTCTCTTTTTACGGACCTGGTTCACTATCTTTACCCCTTATTCCCTAGAATTACACTTCTCTAATAAACATTGTAATACTTGTAAAGAATTTTTATCATTCAACAATTTTACACAAGACCCCCAAAAGTTTCTTAAGTTACTTACTTACTCTGAAGGATGCTCTTTGTTGGTCTGATCAAATAAGGGAGGCATTTCATACATTGGTATCTCATCCATTATCTTTGTTCTTAGAGTAGATGCAATATTCTCCTTCAAAATCTCTTGTCTAGCCTCTGTGAAGGTCTCCTTCTCTTTGCATGCATCAAACTTTTGTTCAGGTTTTGCATTCTTCCTTACCCATTGGTGTATATCATGGTTCTTCTTTTCTACATCATTTCATGTCTTAGCTCCACCTCTAGTAACTATATTAATCTTCTTCTCATCTGCTTCTCTATTTTCTACAACAATACATTGTACATTCTTATTATTATAGTTTCTCTTGTCTTGTATATTTACCAGAACTGTCAAACAGTCTTGTATCTCATGATCTGTTGCGTGACAATACATACATGTCGCAGGTGGATGTGAACAATATTTGGCATAGTGTCCAGGTTTCTGAAAGTTGTGACAAACTACATGTCCTCTACCTCCTAAAAATCATATTCATCCTCTGAAGCCTCCTATGTTACCATGATTGTCTCTGTGCGGTGTATTATACTATGGTCCTTGATTATACTGCAACTACGTATTGTTGTATTTTGGTGTCATTGTGCACTTATGTGTGTTGTTATACTGCAATGGTGCTCCAAAATGTTGTGCGTTATTAAATTGTGGTTGTGCTTGAAATTGTTGCATGGTATTATATTGTGGCTACTACACAGGTTGTGATGTCATTAATTCATCCTGCACCCTATATTCATCTTATGTCCTCTCCTTCATTATCTCCAAGGTTCAGTAGTCCTTGTCTTCATGTCTAACTAACTTACAAAATTTAAAAAATATAGTCTTCAGTATTGTCTGATACTTCTGCATCATGGGACAATGATATAGATCATGCCCATGTGTTCTACACATCTCACACCATGGTCCTCCTAAAGATAAACGATTTGGAATACCTACTCCTATATACTATCCAAATAATGGACACTCATTCTTATGGTGACTTTTTGTATTGCATAATGTACACCAGACATATTCTCTTTTCTCCTTATCTTTATTCTGATTCAACTAAAATGTAAGGCTCTTCAGATCTTCTCTCAGCTCTTCTACAACTGGATATGTATGCTTGTAATGATTTTCTTCTAACTACAGGGTTTCCTGCAGAGCCTTAGCCTGAATCTGAAATTTATGTTGCGTCAAAGGATACTTCAAGTGTGGAAATAAAGAGTTAACAAATAATTGTTTATGTTTCATATTAATAGTAGGGAACTTCAAATTACCTTTTAGTCTTTTGAACTTCTATACAAACTCCCAGATTTATTCTCCTGGCTTCTTCTTAATCTCTATCATCTCATTCATGAATTGATCCTCTGAACTTGGTTTCTGAAATTCATTTATCAATTGTATCTTCACTTCTATGATAGTTGTACGCACTCTCGTTGGATTATTTACTGTGAGACCCATATACCAATACAACATGCGGTCTCTAAATGTGGTTTCCAACTGTGCAACCTTTGTATCTTCATCTGTAATCTTCTTGGCTACTGAAATATTATCACAGATAAAAAAATGCTTCTCTGGGTCATCTGACCCTTCTCCCTGGAACTCTGGTAACCTAATAGTTGGATCTTGTCCTTCCATTGTGAATTATGTTGTACTACCACCTCCGTGTGGTGTAGATACTTAATTTTTACTTGTTGAACTTATGCTTCTACTTGAATTGCCACTGGACTCGCATCCTGTAAAAATCCTTCGACCACTAATCACTTGATGGTTAACTGATTTTTCTTCTTCAAATGTCTTAGTCGCACATGGGGTTGTGGGATCCACACTAATTCAGATCCGGAATGAAGATATTTCTTTTGCATTGGACCCATGACCTCTAGTTTTCCTCTCATATGTGGCACACAATATTTCCTTAATTTGCCCTGTCGTACGAAGATCCTCTATCTCTTCCTCATCACTTTCCAATCCCTCTCGCTCAGCCACTTCCCTCTTTTTCTTATTGATATTATACTGGTAGGGTAATTCATTGTGCATCACTCCTTCTTTCCTTATTATTTCCCTGGTATGCTCCTCATCTGATCCAGAATCGGATCCAGGAGCTTGATAGGGATCATAAAGGGATAAAAATTAAACTACTCAGAATGGCTTCAAAACAGACTTGTGCGTAGGCATCGTTGATACAAAACCAACGCAACTTGAATGGGCTCAAACAGAATTCGTATGCTCAATTTATGGTGATCTGTTTGTTTTCCCAAATAAGAAAAAAATGATGAATGTATAGTCTGTACAGTGCCACGTGGCAGATGACTGTATAGGTCGTACGGACATACAACTAGTGTGATAGGCGTAGTTGGCAGGTTGACTAGGTGTATGGATGATGACATGGAAGGATGACTGGGTGTATGGACGCTGATGTGGATAGGACAAGTGGACCAACTGGGAAGTGACACATGTCACCACTACAAGGGTGACATATGACACGTCCGTACAGTGACACGTGGCATGTCCATATGACGATACATGGCAGGGTATGGTGCTAAAAGGGTAGACAAGTGGAAGATATGGTCCAATTGGTCCCTGACACATGGCATCAGAAATTGACGAATGAGGAGGTGCCACGTGGCCCAGACATGGGTTTCCACATGTCACCCATGGATTGGTTCATTGTTGCAAAAACATTTGGAGTGCATGAGGTTCAACCACTGGACCTCTCACTGAGATATAGTCTGGCAGGGTGAGTCTAGCCAACCCGCCCACACATGGTTCTTGTTAACTATATCATAAAAATTATATATAAGTTTGTTTGTTGTATATCTAGGTGGAGGTAAGGGGTTGGGGCCTAGACCCAGCCCCTGGTCGCAAGTCTTATCATATGTCGAGTGTTATGGTAGGCACAATTTATTCAGTGGATAGTGCCAAATCATACCAGCCCTCAGTTTGAGCTACCCATCACCATAGGATCCGGAGCTTAATCGCAGTGAGGGTAAATCAGCGGGGGGGCTATCTCAATCGATCGGGCCCAGATCCTATAATGAAGCTCATAAGACCAGGTGTTTGTGTAGAAGGGGACAACGCACAACCCTCGGGTGGTTGTCGCTTAGCCATATGACCTTATGTGACCGTGAAAAGGGGGAGTGCACCCAAGACAGAGGGGCCTAGCCCAATATATTAACAAAAATTGGTTTTATAACTATATATTAGTGATGTTTAAGGATTTTTTGGCCTTTTATTCAAGATTTTTGGCCAATATTGGGGGATATTGGGCCCTTTTTTAGGCCAAATCTTGGGTGGAAGTTGGGAGATGGTTACCAACTTCATATCTATATAAACTAGGCCTTCTTGAGGCCGTGGGAGGAGATTCAGAGCAGGTTTATGCTGAAGATTTGCCAAGACAAAGCCATTGTTATGAAGGGAATTTGTTGAGGAGTGCACCTTTGCGAGCCATTTTTGGGAGCTTTGGTCATTCGATTTGAGTGTCGTTTCTTCTGTTGGGTTATTTAGATCTAATAGAACAAGACCAGGTCAATTGTGTAACCTTTTGGGCACTATTGTGATGTATTATTGAGATTTGAACAGAAATAAGAAATCCTCACCCACTGAGACAAAGGCCTCAAGATGTAGGCGATATTGTCGAATTATGTTATCACATTGGTGTTATGGTTTGTTGTTTTTTTATGATTCATTTAAGTTGTGTACATGTTTATATGGATTTAATGCTTCTTCTATAAATTATTCCGCTTTCTTTAAGCTTCCTAAATGGTTAATCAACACATGCTTAATAACTCAACCATAGTCATGTAAAAGATCTTTTCAGATCAAGTGGTATCAGAGCTAGTTGACGTTCAGATTTGAGTTTTGCATGTTAACCAAGGAAAAGATACTTTGTGGTGAAAGAGATCTTGTTGAAGAGAATCCATTGATTGGATTGAGAAAGAGAACTTCTCAAAGCAAGAGGATGGCATCGGAAGAGGGACTTTCTCAGGATGAGAAAGAGTTTCGAAAAACTTTCTTTTCTATGTCGGAGATGATGAAGGTTTTGTATGAGGATTACTTGGAACGAAAGAGACCAGTTCTTGGTGAATATTCAAAGGGAAAAATTGAAGAAGGAGAGGATCCTCCTCAAATTCCCCCTTCACCTCCATCATCACCTCCTTCTTCTCCTTCTTCTTCAAGTTCAAGTTCTAAATCAAATGCAAAGAAACATGTCCATAAACATAAGAATGAAATGTCATTATTAAAACTTGATGTTAAATTTGAATTAATGATATATGATGGTGAAGTTAATGCAAAGAAACTTGACAATTGGGTCATACATATGGATGTTTATTGCAATGTGAAACAGATCAAGGATGAGGCCACACAAATCAAGTTGGCATCATTGAGACTTGTAGGAACAACACTCATCTGGTGGCAAAGCAAGTTGCAAAATGGAATGCAACAAGTGGGTAATGTATTTCTATCATGGCAAAGTTTTATTTCTGCACTTAGAAATCAATTATATCCTTTGGGTTATAAAGAGAAAGCATTAATTGAATGGAAAGATTTAAAACTAAGAAAAGGACAAATAGTGCAAGAATACACCGATCGCTTTCGTAAAATGGCATTGATGTTAGATATTCCTTTACATACCCAAGAAACTCTTATGAAGTATATAGGAGGTTTACCTGCACATATTTGAAATATTGTATTCATGTTTGGACCAACTAATCTTGATGAGGTTTTTGTTCAAGTGACATACATTGAAGCAGGGAAAATAAGTGTTAGTGTATCAAGGGAATCGTCTTCAAGGAAAGAGGACAAAAGGAAGTGGCATGGAAAAAAGGCAAATGCAGTGACAAGAAAGGAAGAGAAGCCCTCTTGCAAGCATTGCAAGAAAGAGGGGAATAATGAGGACCGCTATTGGCAATTGCATCCCGAGAAGAGGCCAAAGTGGTTCAAGGAAACGAAAGGGAGGAAAATAGTTGCAGCGACAACAAGACCCATAGACTTGGGATCAGATTCAGGTGACGAATCTAAAGTCTCATTGGTTGGTATGATAGGTAAAATTGGTGAAGGAATTGATTGTAGAAGTAACTTATTTCACATTAGGGTCATCATGAGGCACACTAATGTAGACACATTGATAGATAGTGGATCTCAATCTAATCTAATTTCAGAGGAATTGGTTAAGCAATTGGGATTAAAAACATAGATACATCATAATCCATACACACTTAAATGGATAAGAAACAATCATCAAATGCACATATCCAAGAAGTGCACATTAAAATTTTCTATTTCATCTAAGTATGTGTATGAGGTAACATGTGATGTAGTACCACTAAGTGAATGTGGAATGGTCTTAGGTATTCCATACTTGTTTGATCGTAAAGCAATCTTCTACAGGGAAAAGAATCAATTTCAATTAACCAAAGAAAGTCAAGAATATATGGTTCATGCTCATCATGTGAAGGCAAATAAAACTCTTCAAACTATGGAACAATTAAAGAAGGCAATTCAAGAAAGAAACAAACCTATAATTGTTTCAAATCAAGTAATCGATCTTAAGCAAGAACATGAGATGATTGTAGAATGGAAAAATAATCATAGTTTTCTTCAAGATAAGATAATGTCATGCAAATATTACAAACATATCAGCTCATTTGCAATCATATTTTTGATGCTATCATTAGTAATGTTGTCTACATGGATGATAGTGGATTTAGTAAGATGTGACGGGTTACAAATGGCTAACAATATGTTGTCAGTTATCATGATTGTGTTACAGTTGATATTGATGAGACAGGTGCACATGACAGAGTTCAAAGACAGGGAATAATCTAGGTGGCCTATCCCGAGCTTGATGACTAGTCAGTAACATTTTGGGAACCAAAAGGTCCTTTGGTGGGAAGGTGTGATCCAGAATCGGATCCAGGAGCTTGATACGGCTCAAAAAGGTCTAAAAATAAAAGTTCTTAAAATGGCTTCAAAATGGACGTGTGCATAGTCCTCGTCGATACGAACCCAACGCAACTTGAACAGGCTCAAACGAGCATCGTATGCTCAAGTTATGGGGATCTGTTCATTTTTCCAAATAGGCAAAAAATGATGATCGTACAGTCTATACAGTGCCATGTGGCAGCTGACTGTATAGGTTGTATGGTCATACAGATGACGTGGTAGGCTGACTGGGCATACAGACACTGACATGGCAGGATGACTAGGTGTACGGACGTTGATGTGGACAGGACAAGTGGACCAACCGAGAAGTGACACGTGTCACCACTGCAAGCGTGACACATGGCACATCTGTACAATGACACATGGGACATCCATACAGAGACACATGGAAGGGTACAACACTGACAGAGTAGAGCTAGTCCAATCAGTGACTAGCATGTGGCATTGGAAATTAACGAATGAGGGGGTGCCACATGGCCTAGACATGGGTTTCCATGTGTCACCCATGGATTGGTTCTTTGTTGCAAAAACTTTTGGGGCACATGAGGTTCGACCACTGGACCTCTCACCGAGCTATAGTCTTGGCAAGGTCGGGCTAGCCAGTCCACCCACACATGGTTCTTGCTAACTTTATCATAAAACTTATATATAAGTTTGTTTGTTGTGTATCCGGGTGGAGGTAAGGGGTTGGGGCCTAGCCCCAACCCCTGGTCACAAGTCTTATCATATGTCGAGTGTTATGGTAGGCGCAGTTTATTAAGTGGATAGCGCCAAATCATACCAGCCCTTAGTTCAAGCTACCCATCACCATAGGATACGGAGCTTAATCACAGTGAGGGCATATCGGCGGGGGACCTATCCTAATTGATCAGGTCCAGGTCCTATAATGAAGCCCATAAGACCAGGTGTTTGTGTAGAAGGGGCAAGCACGCAGCCCCCAGGGGGTTGGCGCTTGGTCATATGACCTCATGTGACCATGCAAAGGGTTTGCGCACCCAATACAGAGGGGATTAGCCCAATATATTAACAAAAAGTTGTTTTATAACTATATATTAGTGATTTTTAAGGATTGTTTGGCCTGTTATTGGAGCGTTTTAGCCAATATTGGGGGATATTGGGCCCTTTTTTAGGCCATATCTTGGCGGGAAGTTGGGAGATGGTTACCAACTTCAGATCTATATAAACCAAGCCTTCCTGAGGCCATGGGAGGAGATTCAGAGAAGGTTTATGCTGAAATTTTTTCCAAGAAAAAGTTTTTTTTATGCAGGGAAGCTTTTGAGGAGCACACCTTTGCCGGCCATTTATGGGAGCTCCGGTCATTTGATTTGAGTGTCGTTTATTCTGTTGGGTTATTGATATTTGGTATAACAAGACCAAGTCAGTTTTGTAACATTTTGGGCACTGTTCTGATGTACTTATTGATCTTTAAACAGAAATAAGAAATCCTCACCCACTGAGACAAAGGCCTGGAGACGTAGGCGAGATTGACGAACTATGTTATCACATTGGTGTTATGGTTTGTTGTTGTTGTATGCTTCATTTCAATTATGTACATGTTTATATGGTTGTTATTCTTCTTTTATAACTTCTTCCTCTTTCTTTAAGCTTCCTAAATGGTTAATCAACACATGCTTAATAACTCAACCATAGTCGTGTAAAATATATTTTTGGATCATCATCCATGATTATGGGGTCCATTGATGCCTTATTTTGGCCTCCATCTAGAGCCCTCTCCATATCTAAAATATTCCTTAGTGCTTCCCCCATCTCCCCCATGCGCACAGAGTGATTTAGTTGTCTGATTCCATGGTCATCACGCCTTTATCATGCAACAAGATCTTGATTGATGTGTAAAGAGACCTAATGTACCTCCCTCTTGTTCCCTTCAATAAATCATGCTCTGTAGTAGTATATGACTTCATTGTATCGAATACAAATTCAGTAATAAACCCTGCAGTAATACTTTCTAACCAAAAATCCACTTTGTGAGTGAATTTATTATTAACCATTTCCAACCATGAGATATTCTCAGTAGCCCACTCTACTGGCCTTATTCAATTATTCGGATGAGTATCCTTCAACCTCAATATCCACTCATGTAATAACTCTGGAAGATAAAATAAATATGCCTCATGAAAATCAGTAAACAAATGCCTCTGCAGATACTCGCTCAGTGTATAACTGGAGCTTATATTATCATTTTGTGTGAACTCAAGCTTCTTTGTCTCCAACCATCTTTCAATCTCTTTATTTATAGGGTTCCACAGTCTGAACATCCCTTTCTACCATTTCATTTTCTTCACTGACCTTGTTAATCCCTAAATAGTGGCACATTACCCCTTAATTGGGGCATATTACATTAGCAATGTTATTTTATTTATTTTGACTTGGGTCCATTAGTTGTAATTGTACCTCCTAGTGTCCTATATATACCTAGGAGACCTTTTCATTTGGAATCATCTTATATTTGGAAATTTATGTGGTGTATAAGGAGGTTTCCCCCTCGACGAGGATTATTATATGAAATTCTCTCTTTTTCAAGGTATTGAGTACTTATTCTTAGGTTTTTTTTATGCTATTTTGATATTTGGTTCTTAACATTTGGTATCATAGCTCAAGGTCTTGGGGTTTCGCTGCTGCATCTGAGACACCTTGGAATTTTCACTATACATTTTTGTCTATGATGTTTCAGAAGGAACCCCTTGGAGAATATTTATTAGACGGATCAAGGTATGTGGGGTTCCAATTTCATCTCCTCAGGCCTTATAATTTCGGATATATAGCATGTCTAAGATAGGATTATGGAATCATCCCGAATTTAGTCATCACGGAATTTTCGCTATAAAAAATTTTATGTAATGTTTCAGACCCTGAAACTCAAAAAGTATTCATAGAAATTATCAATCTAGCTTTGATAAACATTTCAGCTTCTTTTTAATCTCAATTTTGTACATACACCATGTGTAAGATGGGTATTTGAATAGTCATATTAACTAGTCTCAAACAGGTCTTCCAAGTAAAAGAGTGATATCTTATTCAGTGAGTATCCAAATTAAGTGAGAATAGTTGAATTGGATAGTGGATATTTTGTAGAATGTAGGGTACAATGTCCAGAATCAAATATCAGATATTGTTCTCTTGGCATGCTTTACAAGTACGCTCTCCTAGAAGAAACAAAAATCAGCAAGGTGTGGGGAAGTTACCATAACTTCCACTTGGCACATCCAATTTTGATCAGACTTATGGAATTGCAGAGAAGGAATATCAGAGAAATATAAAAATATATTTTTAGACCCAGAAGAGCCGAAATTTTAGAGATACAACAGAAGAAAGATCGTCTAGAAGAACCACCTCAAAATCAAGTTTTAAATTTGATACTTCGCCAACATGCCACCAAAAAAGGGAACTTCTACAACAAATAAGCCTCCAGACATTCCTATTTGGACTATTTATGAAAGTGAATAAATGTGCAGGGACATAAATGATTTACAAAAGAAGATGGTAACAAAAGATGAACTACAAGGTATGATGGATTCAACTAAAGCTAAGTTTGAGGCAATAATGAATACTAAGATGGATGATTTAAAAAGAGAGATCATGGAAGGATTGAAAATTTTCCTAATAGAAAGGCCACCTGAAAGTGAAAATGTATCCCATGAAGTTCATGATGAGGACACAAGGAAGAGGAATCAAGACTAGATAAACTCCAACTTTGGGTTGAAGACCAACTACTTTCCTAATATCAATATGAGGAAGTTTGATGGCAAGGATCCAATCATATGGATACTTCGGATGGAGAATTTATTTCATCTACATGATGTGCTACATACAAAAAAGGTATGAATTGCTTCTTTATATTTAGAACCCAATCAATTTGTGTGGTATCGATGGATTGTTTCTCGCAAATCACTTGTCACTTGGACAATTTTCATGGAAGAAATAATAGAACACTATGAGGATACAAGGAGCAATACCTTCTTTAGCCAATTGATAAATCTCAAGAAAAGGGTTCAATTGTGAAGAACATTGAGAACTTCCAAAGATTGAATATAAAGGTAACATATATTCAAGATGATCACCTAATTGATGTATTCATATGAACTTTAAAGGATAACATTCAACATGAGGTTCAACTTTGGGAACCCAAATCATTGGGGAATGCATTTAGGGTGGCGAGAAATGTTGAAAGTGAAAATATGGCTATGGCTACTAGAATGACCACTCCTAACATCTATCAAGAGAATAATGTTCCTTCTTCTAAAAAACCTCAACCTACAAGGTTGACACCTCAACAATTGGAGGAAAGAAAAGCAAAATGTTTATGCTTTAATTGTGACAGCAAGTACAGTAAGGGACATAAGTGTGGTGAGAAGAACTTATTCTACATAGATTGTGAAGAAGAACAAGAACAAGAACCATCTCAAGACGAAAACGTAGAAGATATTTCTTCTGAAGAGTTGAATCCCATGATATCATGTAATGCATTGGTTGGAATTACCACTCCTCAAACCCTCAAGATCGAATGATATATCAAAAAGAAAAATGTAATAGTCCTAATTGATTCTGGAAGTACTCATAATTTCATTCACTATAAATTAGCCAAACCTCTCAGTTGATTTATATATCGAGTGCCAAAGTTTCAAGTAATGATTGCAGATGGAGGAACTATCAATTTCTCATGAAAATGCAATAATATCAATCTTACTATGGGTAAATATGTAATGAATAGTCCAATGATTTCTATACCCATGGGTGGTGTTGATGTTGTACTAGAATTCCAATGGTTACAATCATTGGGAACAGTGGATTTTAATTTTCAAGAACTTTTCATGAAATTTTCATTGGAAGGAAAAGCAATTGAGTTAAGGGGTGTCATAGGGAATCCCAGTAAGGTGATAAGCTCTAATGGCATGAAAAAATTATTGAAAAAGGGGCATCATGGTGTAATTGTACAACTATGCTCACTAGATGTTCTAACATCTTAGCCATATATTCCCCTATATATCCAAGGGATCATTGATAAGAATTCCAAATTATTTGAAGATATTCCCAAAGGTCTTCCACCCACTCAAAATTATGATCATGTTATTCACCTAATTCTTAGAAATGTTCCTCCTAACATTACGCCTTACATATACCCTTATGCCCAGAAGAGTGAAATTGAACGTATGGTTGAAGAGATGTTAGAGGATGGAATTATTAAACCTATCCAAATTTCTTACTCTGCATCGGTGGTAATGGTACTCAAGAAAGAGGGCTCATGGCGTATGTGTCCAGATTATAGAGATCTCAAAAAGATCACTATTAAAGATAAGTTTCTCATTCCCGTCATTTATGAATTTTTAGATGAACTACATGGAGCAATATATTTCACAAAGTTGGATCTTCATTCAGGGTATCATCAAATTAGAATGAAGGAAGAAAATATCCCAAAAAAAACATCATGAACTCATGAAGGCCATTATGAATTTTTGGTCATGCCTTTTGGCCTTACGAATACACCTTCTACATTCCAAGGGTTGATGAATTCCATTTCCAAGCCCTTGCTTCAAAAAAATTTGTTAGTATTTTTTTGATGATATACTAATCTATATAAATTCTTGGGAGGATCATGAGCGACATGTTGAAAATGTGTTACAACTACTAAAGGAGAAACAACTATATGCCAAACCATCCAAATGTTTCTTTGGGGTGAAGGAGGTAGAGTATTTGGGACATATTGTATCTCATGAAGGTTTCAAGGTAGACCCTAACAAGATTAAGGCCATGATGGACTGGCTGATTCCCAAAACATTGAAGAATATTAGAGGATTTTTGGATTTGACAGGTTACTACCGCAAGTTTTTTCAGAACTATGGAAGAATAGCAACACCTTTAATGACATTAACTAAGAAGGATTCATTTTCATGGACTCCAGAGGAAACTCAATATTTTTAACAACTTAAAGACGCGATGTGCAAAGCTCTTGTATTGACCACACCATACTTCACAAAAACCTTTATTGTGGAATGTGATGCCTCGGGAAATGGCATTGGTGATGTTCAAATGCAAGAAGGAAGGCCCCTTTATTTTGAAAGTTGACCACTCAAGGGAAAGGACTTACACAAACCCATTTATGAGAAGGAAATGATGGAAATACTGCATGCATTGAAGAAATGGCACCCTTACCTAATAGGTAGGCACTTCAAGGTCAAAACAGATCATGATAGTCTTAAATACTTCTTGGAACAAAGACTATATTCAAAAGAATAAAAAAAATGGGTGACCAAGATGTTGGGTTATGATTTTGAAATCATCTATAAAAAATGGAAGAAAAATGTTGTGGCAAATGCACTCTCAATAAAGGATGAAGATGTTGAGGCCTTTCTCTGTGCTATCTCGATCATCCAACTCGATTGGATAATATAAGCGAGGGATGAATGAAAGAATGAAAAAATCGTGTGGACTCTCATTCAAAGGTTGCAGTAGGATTCCAGTGCATCAGATACATTTACATGGAAAAAATATTCACTATGGTACAAAGATATCTTATATTTATGTAAGAACTCCCAACTCAAACAAAAGGTACTATTGGAATTTCACACCTCTCTGGTAGGAGGGCACTCGATATTTTTGAAAACCTACCATAGGGTCAAGAAGGACGTTTTTGGGATGGCCTTAAAACTGATATTCGAAGTTTTGTGGCAGAATGTTTGGTTTGCCAACAAAATAAGGTGGAAACAATTAAGACCCCAGGTCTTTTACAACCATTAGTCATCCCAAGTCAGTGTTGAGAGGAGGTTTCCATGGATTTCATCACATGGTTACCGAAGTATGGAGGAAAGAGTTTCATCATGGTGATTTTTGATAGACTAACCAAGTACGCACACGTTTTTGCACTCTTTCATCCTTTCAAATCCAGTACAATTGCCACTGCATTCATGGAGAAATTTCAAAAGCTACATGGAAACCCAAAGATTATTGTAAGTGATAGAGATCTCATATTCACTTGACATTTTTGGATAGAATTATTTTCTTGTTTGGGTACTCAATTGGCTCATAGTTCATCTTATAATCCTCAATCTGATGGAAAAAATGAGATAGTGAACAAATTTCTGGAAGACTACCTTCATTGTTTTGTCTCTGATAAAAAAACACAATGGTTCAAATGGTTACCCTTGGCAGACTGGTGGTATAACACTTCCTTTCATATTGCAACAAAAATGACACCATTTATGGCACTCTATGAATACCACCCACCTTCCATCACTTCTTCTCTAAAATAAAAATATAAGGTTCGAGAAGTGGAAGATCACATCAAGCATCAACAAAAATTTCTCCAGCTCTTAAAGGACAACCTGACCATGGCATAGAATCGCATGAAACAACAAGCAAATCATCATCAAGTGAAAGAAGTTTTGAAGTAGGGGATTGGGTATTTTTAAGACTACGACCATACAAACAGATGTCCCTCAAACAAGCAAAGAAGGATAATAAATTATCACCAAAGTACTATGGCCCTTATAATGTGCTGCAAAAGATTGGTACTATGGCTTACAAATTGGAGTTTCTTACATCTTCGCGAGTACACCCAATTTTCCATTTTTCATGCTTAAAGAAGGTTATAGGTGACAAGATCCCAGTTCAAACTATATTTCTAGAACTTGACGATGAAGGAAAAATCATATTCGATCCTAAAGCTATCACTGACACAAGAATTCGCTAGCTGACGAATAGATCCATTTCAAAGTATCTCATTAAGTGGAGGAAACTACCTATTGAAGATTCCACTTGGGAATATGAGTCTTTTATACAGAAGCATCTATATTTACTCAAGCATTGCGGAAACAACTTGTCTGAAGGGTAGGGGCATGCTATTCCCTAAATAGTGGCATATTACCCCTTAATTGGGACATATTACATTAGTAATGTTATTTTATTTATGTCGGATTGGCTCCATTAGTTGTAATTGTACCTCCTAGTCTCCTATATATACAAAGGAGACTTTTTCGTTTGGAATCATCTTGTATTTGGAAATTTATGTGGTGTATAAGGAGGTTTCCCCCTCGAAGAGGCTTATTATCTAAAATTCTCTCTTTTTCAAGGCGTTGAGTACTTATTCTGAGTATTTTTATGCCATTTTGATATTTTCTTCTTAATAGACCTTCTCATCAAATCCCTTCCAAGATATTATTCTGATTTCCAACCAGAAATGGAAACATTTTTTGGATGTATGGGTTGACCCAGTTTCTACCTTAGTTCTCCAACAAAACCCTAGAAACCATCATCCCTTCTAGTAAACCAAATGGAAACACCGCACACAAAGTGCATAGTGAAATCTCACCTGAGATGGCTTATGGGTGACTATAGGATGCAGATTTCTGCAGTCATGGAAGGGATTGTAGATTCTCAGTTTACTTATTCTAATTTTACTTCAACATGCATCATATTGTACCAATCATATAGATCTAACAGTTATTCCATTCTGCATTATTAGTATTGTGCGCTACAAAATACTATTCTATCCATTCATCATTCATTCATAATTGTATAAACAACAAAACCATCATTCAAACACATCACAACACATTATTTTACCGTGGTTCACCCCCCTAAACTATGTCCACAAAGATCTTATGTTTTATTTATTATTCATTGAAATCTAGCGTTGTGTGCACTACATCAAAAGTTCATAATACTCAGCGAGGTTGACCAATGTCACACAAAGATCCACAGCTTGTGACATGACCCTCAATTATACTTCATGATTCTCCAAAACTTATACAAATCGAGCTCCATAGCTCTTATCCAAAAACTAGTACTGTGACTTAAGACTCAAAAATTCTCCAAAAATATATTGTTCGACATACATAAGTTCCAAGATGATCCCCCTATCTACCTCATACATCATATTTATAAAAAAAAAGTGGGTAAAAACCCTTACATTGACTATCAAAACCCTAATTCTAAGTGGACTCAACTTGTCCACATTCTAACTGCCTTTTAGTGCTAATCAACAATTATGTCGCATTGTTTTTCCTTTCTTCTCGGAGTGCTACTTCCTTTTCCTTCTTGCGCACTACTTTCTCCTCATTTCCTGGCATGTGATGCTTCCTTGGTCCATTATGCCTCATTTATTGCGTTGAACCCCAAAATTACCTGCTCCAACAGTACCTACCCGAAACAAGAACACTTTGCAGCATATATGTAAAAATTTCCAAGCTAAATTGTGCAATAATAACCTCTTACGACACTAGAAAAAATTGTTGATTAATTGGGTTGGTTGTCATTGATGTCAACCCTTGAAAAAAGTTCAGTAAAAATTATGGTAGCACAAAGGTTTGGGTAATGGATTCAAGTTTGTTTGATGGATAATGGTATGAGTTTTGATATATTTGCAGGAACTAATATTCTATATGGATAGTACATGTCGTGCCATTTCCATTGGTATGTGGAACGTCACATAACTCCTCACGGTTAGAGATTTATGGCCATGTGAAGTTGGAGAACCCTCATGAGTCATCTAGAAACCCCAAAAGGTCAAAGTAGTCAAAGTGGATGCAAAGAAAAATTATTTAAATAATAAAGTGAGGTGATGAGTGTATTATAATTCAAAGTATTTACAAAATAAATTATTTAAATAATAAATTTAATGGAGAAATTGTTGAATGGACAAGTGGTTAGAAGTGGGTTAGCCCTAAAATAAGAAAAGTGGGTTAAGATGGTTAGAAGGTAATTTAAATAATAAAGTGAAGTGATGAATTTACTATAAGTCAAAGTGGATACAAAAGAAATTATTTAAATAATAAATTTAATGGAGAAATTACTAAGAGGACAAGTGGTTAGAAGTGGGTTAGCCCTAAAATAAGGAAAGTGGGTTAAGATGGTTAGAAGGTAACCCCTTGAGGGAGATACATGAAAGTATAAATATAAGGTAAGGGTCTCTCATTTTTAATAAAACTTGAGGATATTGAATATACACAATTGACTGAGGTAACCAAAGGATATCTAATCCGAATTTCAGAGGGAAGGTGAAGTAATGAAGGCCAAAATTCAAGGGAGGATAAATTCTTTTGATGATGCTTTCTAAGGTATGTTACTTATAGGTCATCTCACCATTTTCGCAATAATTGTTTTTCTAGAATGATTAAGACCGTTAAATTGGGAGGTCATTGAGGAAATATATCCAAGTAGTTGTGATACAAATTTCAGCTTGTGGGTCGTTTTATTTTTGGAGTTACACTATGTGGAAAATAGGGTTTGTGGCTAGTCCTGAAACTAGTCTAAAACATGTGTTTCGGGTAAAAACATCATAACTTCTTCATAACAGATCCAAATTTAGTAAGACCAAATGTATTGGTTAGAGTACGTTCTATAGTATTCTTTGTACCATTTTCATATCCATACAATAAATATTTTGTGCCGGGAACGCTCTACAAGTTCGCTCTCTAGACTAAACCAGAATTCAATAAGGTATGTCATTTTTGCTATAACTCCTTTTATGAGAGGTTCCAAGTAGTGAAATATGGAGGAACTTCATAAAGGATATTGAAGAACATTGTGTACCATTTTCAAATCTTTATTCATTACAGGTACATAGTTATGATTATTGCAAGTTAGGGTTGTTGACTAATCCAAAATTAGTCATGCGAGACTAAAGTAAAGTTTGTTGAAAATTATAGTCTCTTGTTGTTAAAGTTAAGGAAGGTTTGCAGGTATGTGATCATATACACCAGGTCTATTATAGAGTTACAAATCATATTTGGATGATGAGATTGGTGAGGGCTTTTGGTTAACGTATGTTAAAGATAGAGTTTGTATAACATTGAGGTTGTGGCACATGGTTTGATGTAATGGTTTATGGTATTTGGTTATGGATAGTGTGATGTATTGCTAGAGAAATTTTGATGGTTATATTGCTATATGTATTTGGTATATGGTTGAGGTACATGTTGGGTACATGGTTGAAACAAGTAGTTGATGAGTTGAAACATACATGAGGTGTATAGTTGATGATGTTGGTACATCTTGATGAGTCATAGTTTATGTGTATTTGATGCATGATTGGTACATATTTTGAGCATGGTTGATGCACTCGTTGATGGTACAATTTGAGGAACAGGTTGTTGCATGGTTGATGCACTTGTCTATAGTAAAGTCTTATTACAGGTTGTTTGGTACAGGTTGGAGCATGGTTGATGCACTTATTCATGGTATAGGTTGAGGTACAGGTTGGTGCATGGTTGATGCACTTTTTTATGGTATAGGTTGATCACAGGTTATTGGTACAGGTTTCTACAAGTTCATTGGTACAGGTTTACAACAATATATCTCACAGTGATAGTGTGATAGTGGTTCCATCATTCTACTTCTACGTCAGCGCGATTGGATGAGGCAAGGAAATGTGGTTGTAGTAGCGTTTTGGTTGTAGTTGGAGAACATAGGGGGTTGTAGCCTCCTTCTGGTTGTATCCAGATAATTAGGGAGTTGGAGCTTCCCTCAAGTTGTATCCTGAGAAACTAGGGGGTTGTAGCCTCCTTCTGGTTGTAGCTAGAGAATTGGGGAGTTGGAGATTCCTTCGGGTTGTAGCCTAAGAAACTAGGGGGTTGGAGCCTCCTTCAAGTTGCAGCTGGAAAACAAAGGAAGTTGTTGCTTCCAATGAATGTAATTATCAAAGACATATAATAAAAATCATTCCATGGTTTTCTCTTGCTTTAGGTTTCCACGTAAAAACATTGGTGTATTGTGTATGTGTATGATTGATCATTTGTTCATTTTTTATTTACTCTCCAACTATTGTATGATAATGCTACATTGATATAACACTTGAATTTGTGGTTAAAAAGGATTTAATTACTCTATTACGGATTCACCCCCCCCCCCCCTCTCAGTAATCCAACAATTGGTATCAGAGCGGGTTCCTTCAGGAAACAATTTAACCATTGAAAAGAGATCATGGATTATTCTGAGAATGGAGTACCAATGCTTAATGGTCAGAATGGTTTAAAGTATGAGATGTGGAGTAGAAGGAATAAATTGTTTTTACATGCATAGGGGCATTATATTTGGCTATCAGTTGTTACAGGATATGATAGTTCAAAAAGGGCAAAGACTGCAGCCAAGAAGGAATTGAAGAAGAATAAAAACATATCAATGGATTTCATCTGGGAAGGATTACCTAATCCGATAAGAGAAAAGGTTGGTAAATGTTCATCAGCGAAAGAAATTTGGGATAAGTTACATGACATATATTCTTCACCCATTGCGGATTTAGAAAATGCCAAAGAAGATGCAGATACAGATCAAGAAGAATTATGTTCACCATGTCAAATATATCTAGAAGATGAAGAGTACATAATCACCAGAGGTATGTTGTGTTGCTTTAATTGTGAAAAACGAGGGCATCTTGAAATAGAATTCCATCAAGGAAATGAGACAAAAAAACTAATTGAAAAGGAAGACAATTATGAAGCGGAATTGATTAGTAATTTAGATGAACTAAGATAAGAAAACAAGTCACTCAAGAAAGAATTGATGAAACAAAAGGAAAGTGTTCACATTTTTGAAGAATCCCAACAGGTCATCGAGAACTTAAGAACTCGGCTAGAAGAAGCCAGAAAGATCGAAGAAAACCTTGAATATCAAAAGAAGTATTTGGAAGCCAACATAGAAACACATAAGGAAGAAGCCGAAAGGAGAGAGATTATATTGACAGATCATCTTAAGGAAAGAACTAACGATATAAGCCAACTTGAGGCAGATTTTGGTCAAGAAAAGAAAGGACTTGAAGAAGAAATAATCACATTAAAAATTCAACTTGAAGATTCTAAAAGAACAAAAAAGGTCATGAAGTCTCAGATAATGAAGAAATAAGAAGAGGTTGAGAATATTGAAGAAGAAGTTGTCACATTGAGAATTAAAATCGTCAAGCTCAACAAGAACATTGAAGAGACAGAAACATCCACATTAGTTATAGAGAATGAAGAGAAGCACTCTAGGTTTCTAGAAAAGAAGAATGAAGAAAATAGAAAGAGTTATGCAAAAGTACTAAAAGGAAGGAATCATGGTCAACCAGAATCTAAGAAAAATATTTAAGATACATCTTCAAGAAGACCATCCATGTTCAAGCCACAAATAAGATTCAATCATGATCATGATCAGTCAAGGCAGAAATTCAGAAGGACTACACCACAAAGAATATCATTCACTCCCGGGTATGCAAATTTATTTTATGGTCATTGTTTTTATTGTACTAATTTTGGACATAAGGTTGCAGAATGCAAGGATTATAAAAGAAATGTTCAAGCTATAAATACCTATGTGGCCCCATGTAACATTGAATGTTACAAATGTCATAAATATGGACACATAGCTAGTGATTGTAGAAGCATGATCGATACTTCCATGAAAGAGAACATTGATATCAGATATAAGAAAGTATGGATAAGAAAACACGAACAACATGCGAACAAAGACCAGGACCCAGAGATCGCAATATTGGAAATAAAATGAAATGAAGAAAATTCTATAGAGAAAAAGAAAGATGTCAAATACAGAAAGGTTTGGAAAATAACTGAAAGAAAATAAGGACAGGTAAATAAGGAACAGGTTCAAGAGATTGTACTTTTAGGCATTGTAGTGAAAGATGAATCCACAAATAGAAAGAAAGAAGTCAGATCTCAAAGAGATGATGAATATACTAATGAAGATGATGATGAATACACTTCAGAGAAGGAATTGTTCTAAGCCATCCATCTTAGAGACTCCTAGATAATATGAATAATAGACAGGGGGAGTCTATGTGGTAGCTAAGACAGACCAGACAACCATCCTTCGAGCAACTTGAAGAATTTGAGTAGACATATTCAGTGCATTTAGTTAGCATAAGTACAATATGATAGATAAATCATTTGTAGTAGTACTTCATGATAGTACAGTGACATATGAGTCAAAATTATGGACAGTTGTGTAGTAGAGTCTTGAACAGTATGGACAGATATGGACGTGAAATAAACTTTTTTGAACGGGGAACTTGAAGAAGAAGTCTACATTGAACAATTGGTTCCTAGAGCATGGTACTCTAAAATGGATAAATATCTACAATAGGCAGGGTTCAGAAAAGGAAGTGTGGACAACAACCTCTACATCAAGGTAACTCAAGATGGTATTTTATTAATTGAAGTTTATATTGATGATATTATTTTTGGAAGTATTGATGACAAGTTAAGCCAGAAATTTGCAAAGGATATGCAGAATGAATTTGAAATGTCATTACTTGGAGAACTATCCTTCTTTCTAGTTCTTCAGATACATCAAAGAAAACAAGGAATTTTTATTTTTCAAACTAAGTATATCAAAGAAATGTTAAAGAGGTTCGGAATGGAATATTGCAAACTAGTTACCACTCCTATGAAAAGCAGTTGCAAGTTCATAAAAGATGATGATTCAAAGTCTACTATATGTCACAACATCTAGACCAAATGTAATACAGGTAGTTGGATAGGTGGACCGATTTCAAGAAGAACCAAAGGAATCACATGTATTAGCAGTGAAGAGGATTTTTAGATATCTCAAAGGAGCAAAAGAGTTTGGATTATGGTATCCAAAAGGAAAGGATCTATCACTTATTTCCTACACAGATGTAGATTGGGTAGGTTGCATTGATGACCGATTGGGTTAGTGTTTAGTATCTTTGCTAAGAAAGAAACAATCATTAGTATCTTTATCTACAGTCGAAGCAGAATATATTGCAGTAGCAGGATGTTGTACTCAAGTTCTATGGATGAAACAAACTTTGACAGATATATAGGTTGAGTATGATTAGTTCATTCCAATCTATTGTAATAATACAAGTTCCATCAATATCTCAAAGAACCCGGTGATGCACTCCAAGACGAATCACATTCCAATAAAGTATCACTTTATACGGGAACAGGTTGTAGAGAAGAACATCAAAGTTGAATATGTGGGAACAAAAGAATAAGTGGCAGACATCTTTACAAAATCACTTCCTAGAGAATCCTTTGAGTATCTTCGCCAGAGACTCGGAGTAATTTCTACTCCAAAGTGAATGTTTTTGAATGCTTATCTTATATGTCTTAGATTTACACGAGGAAGCACCATAGAGAGGATAGTTCAGGTTGGGAGATCAGTTTCAAGAAGATTTCAATCAAGGGGAGTATCCCCAAGGATAGTTCAGTTAGGGGGAGCAGCCCCAGATGTAAATATGCATTTTTCGTTGATGACAAAGGGGGAGAGATTTATCAGATGCAAAGCACGGAGGCATGGTTACAGGGGGAGTGATGTTCACAGGGGGAGCATGAGTGACATGACTTCAATATTTCATCAGAGTGTTTCCATCAATGCCAAAGGGGGAGATTGTTGATTAATTGGGTTGGTTTTCATTGATGTCAACCCTTGAAGAAATTTTGGTATCAAATTATGATAGCACAAAGTTTTGGGTAATGGAACCAAGATTGTTTGATGGATAATGGTATGAGTTTGATATATTTGCAAGAAATACTATTCTATATGGATAGTACATGTCATGCCATTTTCAGTGGTATGTGGAACGCCACAAAACTCCTCATGGTTAGAGATTTATGGCCATGTGAAGTTAGAGAACCCTCATGAGTCATCTAGAAGCCCCAAAAGGTCAAAGTAGTCAAAGTGGTTGCAAAGAAGAAATTATTTAAATAATAAATTGAGGTGAAGAGTGTACTATAATTCAAATTGGATACAAAATAAATTATTTAAATAATAAAGTTAATGGAGAAATTACTAAGTGGACAAGTGGTTAGAAGTGGGTTAAGATGGTTAGAAGGTAATTTAAATAATAAAGTGAAGTGATGAGTGTAATATAAGTCAAAATGGATACAAAAGAAATTATTTAAATAATAAATTTAATGGAGAAATTACTAAGTGGACAAGTGGTTAGAAGTGGGTTAGCCCTAAAATAAGGAAAGTGGGTTAAGATGGTTAGAAGGTAACTCCTTGAGGAAGTTACATGAAAGTATAAATAAGAGGCAAGGGTCTCTCATTTTTAATCACACTTGAGCATATTGAATATCTACAATTGACTGGGGTAACCAAAGGATATCTAAGCCGAATTTCAGAGGGAAGGTGAAGTAAAGAAGGCTGAAATTCAAGGGAGGATACATTCTTTTGATGATTCTTTCTAAGGTATGTTATTTACAGGTCATATCACCATTTTCACAATAATGGTTTTTCTAGAATGATTGAGACCGTGAAATTGGGAGGCCATTGAGGAAACATATCCAAGTAGTTTTGATAAAAAATTCAGCTTATGGGTCGTTGTATTTTTGGAGTAACACTACATGGAAAATAGAGTTTTTGGCTAGTCCTGAAACTAGTCTAAAACTGGTGTTTCAGGTAAAAACGTCATAAATTCTTCATAACAGATCCAAATTTAGTAAGACCAAATTTATTGGTTAGAGTATAGTCTATAGTATTTTGTGTACCATTTTCAGAGCCATACAACAAATATTCTGTGCAAGGCACGCTCTACAAGTTCGCTCTCTAGAATAAAACAGAATTCAATAAGGTATGCCATTTTTTCTATAACTCATTTTTCTGAGAGGTTCCAAGTAGTGAAATATGGATTAATTGCATAAACAACACTGAAGAACATTGTGTGCCATTTTCAGATCTGTATTCATTACAGGTACATAGTTATTATTATTGCAAGTTAGGGTTGTTGACTAATCCAAAATTAGTCATGTGAGACTAAAGTAAAGTTTGATGAAAATGCTAGTCTCTTGTTGTTAAATTTAAGGAAGGTTTGCAGGTATGTGATCATATACACCAGGTCTATTATAGAGTTA
Organism: Picea engelmannii; assembly: GCA_009831015.1. Taxonomy (NCBI): domain Eukaryota; kingdom Viridiplantae; phylum Streptophyta; class Pinopsida; order Pinales; family Pinaceae; genus Picea; species Picea engelmannii. Next base: position 170,255 of record ML794091.1, on the reverse strand, counting down.
CAAATCAAATTTGGATGATGAAATTGATGAGGAATTTTGGTTGAGGTATGTTACAGATAGAGGTTGTATAACAGTGAGGTTGTGGCACATGGTTTGATGTAATGATTTATGGTATTTGGTTATGGATAGTGTGATGTATTGCTAGATAAATTTTGATGGTTATATTGGTATATGTATTTGGTATATGGTTTAGGTACATGTTGGGTACATGTTTGAGACAAGTAGTTGATGAGTTGAAACATACATGAGGTGTATAGTTGATGATGTTGGTACATCATGATGAGTCATAGTTTATGTGTATTTGATGCATGATTGATACATATTTGGAGCATGGTTGATGCACTTGTTGATGGTATAGGTTGGTGCATGGTTGATGCACTTGTTTATGGTACAGGTTGTTTGGTATAGGTTGTTGCATAGTTCATGCACTTGTTCATGTTACAGATTGAGGTACAGGTTGGTGCATCGTTGATGCACTTGTTTATGGTACAGGTTGATCACAGGTTATTGGTATAGGTTTCTATAGGTTGATTACAGGTTGAATGGTACAGGTTTACAATAGTATATCGCACAGTGATAGTGTGACAGTGGTTCCATCATTATACGTCTACGTCAGGGTGGTTAGACGGGGCAAGGACAAGTGGTTGTAGCCACCTTCTAGTTGTAGCCAGAGAACATAGGTGGTTGTATCCTTCTTATGGTTGTAGCCGAAGAATTGGGGAGTTGGAGCTTCCCTCGGGTTGTAGGCTGAGAAACTAGGGGGTTGTAGCCTCCTTCTGGTTGTAGCCAAAGAATTGGGGAGTTGGAGATTCCTTCAGGTTGTAGCCTAAGAAACTAGGGGGTTGGAGCCTCCTTCGAGTTGTAGCTGGAAAACAAAGGAAGTTGGTGCTTCCAATGAATATAATTATTAAAGACATATAATAAAAATTATTATGTGTTTTTCTCCCGCTTTGGGTTTCCACGTAAAAACACTAGTGTACTGTGTATGTGTATGATTGTTCATTTGTTCATTGTTTATTTACTCTGCAACTATTGGATGATAATGATACATTGATATAACACTTTCATTTGTGGTTAAAAAGGATTGAATTACTCTATTACTAATTCTCACCCCCCCTCTCAGTAATCCAACAAAAATAAGTTGCAATGGCTGATAAAAATTTTCATTAGAAAACAATTAAATGGAAACAATAAATGATTTGTAACAGCAACAAAAATTAATGCTCACAAATGCAACAATTGGCCATGAAAACTTAGCATACATCTACTAGAATAATATCCAACTCTTAGATGCATTTTCTGAATGAGTTAGGCCAACTTTACGATAGTTATGCAATAAATTAGAGTGTTTTCAAGTGGTTGTAGAAAACTTTTATAACAATAGCAAGAAAATTAGTGATTTTTCCAATGTTAGTGTTAGTAAATTTAGTAGAGAGTTGAGAGAGTGATTTTGTTAACCAATTCACAAAGATAGATACTAATTAGATCAATGCCTTTAATGGGTTATGGAGTCTTATAACAATAAATGCAAATAATCTTGAATATTGATCTAATTGGAAACAAGAGGTAGGATTGAAACCCTAAGGTGCAAGCACATTTGGGCCTTATGATTTGAATATTGAGGAGAAGGACTTATAGGGTGCAAGCACATTTGGTCTGTAGGATTTGAATATTGAGGAGAAGGACTTCTAGGGTGCAAGCACATTTGGGCACTGGAAATTGGCCATCCCTTCTTGTAGCTTAAAATAGGTCAAAGATCAAAATTCTAGGGCTAAAATCCTAAAGTGATAGCACTTTATGGATTTAGGGTTCTGATACTAGCAAGGATACTTTCACAAATGTTTGGCAAAAATCACCTTGTGAGAGGAAGAATCACTTATTTTCCTCTCTTATGGTTTCACCAAGTGATACACCTAGGATAAAATAGAAAATTTACCATGAAGTGTTGATAGCATAAGAATAAATTGCAGAAAAATCACTTACTTCATCCAAGAAACTGAGAGATAAAACCCTAATTGCAGAAATTTCCACTCAAAATCAGCAAAAACCATCCACAAGTGACCTTCCAATCTTAGCGCATGAGAGAGAGATAGCCAATGAACCTTAGAGGGTGAAAATTTCAGAAGTCAAATCTCTCAAGTGAGAGAGTTGTGATGATCCAACTGAAAATAGGGTTTGTCTTTTTTATATGAGGCAACCCTAACATAATTTGTCCACATACCATGTCGATAATAAAATATGAGTGGGGTCGACCCCTTATTTTTCCTCCAACATAATTCGAAAATAAAAATATACATCATAAAACCCTAAAATGGGTGATGTCATGCTCTAAAAAGGCGACATCGAGCTATGAGAGGGTGATGTCATGCCTCCAAAGGAAAATGTTAAGCCTCCAAAGGCCAATTGGTATCCTCATATTGTGAAAGAGTGTGAAGTGAGGTGTTTCCTCACCCCAATCCATGACAATCATCTCCAGAACCAAACCATCCACCTAACCCTAGCCAAGAATATGATGTCAAAGGATAGAGGGTGATGTCAAGGGCCTCCAAAGGCCATGTCTAGGGTTGATATAGATGCAATGATATCTCTCAGTGATATACAAAGACCTATTTCTAGAGCGTCCTCCATCCTTTGTTCATAAATTCCCTGGGGTACTTTTCCTAGCCTGTGGGATTCTAACCCATATGTGTGTCATAATGAACAAAAATTCTTAAACCAATCCCATCTTTCCATCATCCAAGCCTCTGAGAATGTGAGAGACAATGCCTGAGAGCAATGATTCATTGGATGACCCACTTCTCTCCATCACATATGACAAATTCATGCAATATAGGCACAAAGTCCTAGGTACAATCCCAGGACGTCCATCAAAAACAACGTCAATCCCATCCAAAACAATCCAAAGTACAAAACATCGTTAGTCAAATTTCATAAGAAACATCAGTCCTTAAAACATACAAAGAAAGATGCAACTTAAGATATAAGCCATGTAAGATAATTCACCTCACTATCCCCTTCAAGCATCACAACAGCCCAAGAACCCATGTGAGTTACCAATTTCAAGTATGGGAGGGCCTTCATCCTACCCTATTAGGTGTCCACCTAGACAGGAAATAAAATAACCCAGGTAGAGGGATAGGTCCCGAGAGTGACAAAAAGTAAAAACCCACCTGTTGAGGGGTCTGAGATCCATTTAACTCAACAGTAGGAACCAAACCCACCTTAGAGGCCCAATTATACTTTGCAGCATTTTATGGGTGGAATGGTTCTCCAGAACTTTTGATATAGCCAATTTACTGATGGGCTTTACTTAGTGATTGATAGGATATATTTTTGTGAAAGTTCCTCCTTAAGATTAAACGTTTCTCTTTTTTTCTTTAATTTGATTAGATGAGTCTGATAAAGTAAGGTTTGATGGTATAAACCAACTGATACAGGGGATTATTAGCTACTGAAGAAGGATGAGCCTCGGATAACCCTCATGCTGTATCGTGTAGACAACGATATTCAACCTATTACAAGTCTAGTAATAATACGTTAACTTGATGGTATTTCACACTGACTAAGATATAATTATTGAAAGAAAATATGCATGCAATAAGATGAGTGCAAGAAAAATAGTTTCCTTAGCTCTGCCATCAATCACATATTAACAAAATGATTCCCTTTTCATCATTTAGAACAAAAGAATTGTTAAAGTATTTAAAAAGATAGCTTATAAATAGATTCAGAAACTCTTACTCATTATAGCATCAACTACTCAATTCAAAGATAGAATTAGTTCCTCCTCAATCCAATCACATAACGCCTTTGATGAAAATAAAATTTGTCTCTGGTTCTAAATAGAGCTTCTTAATTAAATTTGCTAAGAAATAATTATTTACAATTCTCAAAAAAGAGGGTCCTTACCCAAAACCATCGACCATTCCCAAAAGGTCGATCTCCCTATTTATAAAGAATTACTAACTTAAAATAGATACTAAAAGTTTGTGTTAAGTAAAACAAAATAAGGACATGTGGCACTTGATCTTTTTGTTCTCTTGAGATTGTCTAGTGGTTCTACTACAATGGATGACTCTTCTCGTATGCTGACCACTTGACGAATATATCCTCGCATGTATTAGCATATGGGAATCTATGTTGGTCCATCAGGGCTGAGAGGGTTTCCTTTATTTCTATTTCATGTTCTCTATATCTGATCATCTTGGCACTTGAACATTGTAGAACTACACAAGCCTTGATCATATGTTCCATAAAAATTTGTACCTGACCCAGTGTCATGATCACCACCTGCACGATCTCTCCTTCCCACGTTGATTCAAGTTTTGCATGTCGTTTGACTATGTCATGCAAGTCGACAAAGCATTCGAGTGGGTCGAACTCTAGTAGGCCAATGTCTTTCATCTCCCGATTGATATTTTCCCATCTTCTTTCACACTCATCCCACCTTTTATGTATCTTTAGCTGAGGTTCATGGGCCATACTTACCCAGTATTTGGTTGCCTTCCAAATCTGGGAGATGCTTCTATCCATCATTACTCGGATGCCATGCTCCTTTGTGCATCGGCCTTCTGTACTGCATTGATATAATTGATTTGTTCTACAACCTGATATGCCTTTTCATACCATATCTCTAGGTCTTTACAAGTTTCTAGTTCCATGAGAGTGTCTTCTTGAAAATTGGCTACACATGCAGTGAAGAGATGTCTTTCGCTCGTGAATTTTGCATATGCATCTCAGAATTCACTCTTCAGAAAAATTGTTGCTTGAGTTGAGACTTGTTAATATTTATCCAGATGGAGAAGATGTTCTAGCTCCTTATTTGTGGTGGCAAGTTCCTTTTCATCTCACTTTTATCGATCCATTGTGGCATCAGTGATATCCATCCCGACGTCGATTAGCTAAGATGTCTTCTCATTTTCTGTGTTGAGAAGCTTTTCTTCTGTGGTGATGAGAATCACACTATCCAATGTGAGCCTCATTTTCTTGTTTTTTCTCCTCATTGTGGATTTCCTCTTCCTGTCGTAAGAAATCTCCTGTATATTAGTGACCTCATCCATGGGCTCAAGGATTTGTTGGTCTCCCCAGATCAGAGTGTTACCCAGGATTCCTGTCGTATATATTTGATCTAGGACCGACTCTTGTAATTCTTTGACAAGGGAAACTTTAATGTGTTCCAATTGCTCGACCTTCATCTGTGTTCATCGACTGGTGGGGTATCATCCTTAATTGGAGAGACAGTCACAGGATCAACACTTACTTGGTGATCGACTGTTGAGGTGTCGATCTCTAGCTGTTGCAATTTCTCTTCTTGTTCACCAAAACCTAGCTCATCCCTGGAGATGTCTTTCGGGGTCCCCGATAGGTTGAGAAATTCAGTATCTAGGGTACTCTCAGCCTCATGTTCACCCTGGAGAGGGTTTAGAATCAAATCATCTAAGGTTGGCGTAAATGCTTCCCCTGGTTCTTTGTCCTCTGTGATTGGTATTGGAGTTATAAGTCATACCTATGAACTCTGTTCATCATCATAGATAGTAATTAGATCAAAGAGGGTGTTAGGCACACATGTTTCACCTAGTGTTCTTGGAATCTCATGATGGGCTGGAATAGTCATCGGTGATCTGGACTGTGGTGACAAAACTCTGGGGTTTTCTAGATTGGCGATTTCCTCTAGTGAGGTTGATTCTAAGCCATTTAGCTCCTCTCTGATGTTGACTAGGTTGGTCAGGGTGATCCTCATAGGTTATAATACTTAAGGATCATTTTCTAACCATTGGATGAGACTTTGGGCTTCTTCTAACAACATCATCCCCCTCCTCTGTTCCTTTGTGGATTTTGTTTCTTTGTTTTCTTCTCTATCCCCGAGGTCTTCTTGAGCCATATGTTCTATCATTTCGACTCTCTCATCCATACTCATAGCTTTGAACCTAGTCATATTTGGGTTATATTTTCTTTGTAGTACCTCCTCCCAGTCTTGAGCACATTCTGTAAATATCTTCTCTTCAAACTTATCATGTGTGTATGGCCAGCAGGAAGAGACTTGTGACGCATGTTGAAGAACTAGGCCTTTAGGGTCATGTTTTTGAAATTGGCCTATTGGGAATTTGTATTCCAGCTGGCTCAAACCCTGTTGTTTATCTTGCGTAGTATCCTTCACTATGCAAAACCCTACATGGAAACCATAGGGTATCAATGCTTGTTTCTTGTCTTTAACCAAAGTGGCATTATATCCCTGCAGGATGGTCTGGTAACAGATTTCTCCTACAACGAGCCGATCTGGGACGTGAGCGGGGAGTAAATGTGGTGTGTAGGTGGCCCTGAACACCCTCATATAAGTTGTGGCTTCCTCTAGGCACCAATGGCCTACTTTTTAAATCCTTTTCTTGGTCGCTACAGACAGTCTTGGGCATTATTTCTTGAAAATAATAAAATAGACACGAGCTATGAATTCATCGCAAATAAGAGAATAATATTTTTTTTACCTTTTTTCCACAGGATGTTTAAGTAAACATGTACAGGTAGCTCAACGACATTCCATCTCAGATTCATGTTGGCGAAGACATTCCTTGCACAGATTACGTCTAGAAGATATGAAGTCATGTGAAAAGAGGGCACTTATCCATCCTTTGGTGTCTAAGCCTGCAATATGTTGGTTCTCAATTGTTTAGAAATGATTGCTCCCTAGTTGAAGCTACTCCTGAAGATGGCCATAGTGTATGCTAGGGGCATCCATGCCTCTGATAACTTAGTGCAATATATCTCCCCATATAATCAAAATATTAGAGCCATTAAATAGATGTATGGATCCCTTAGATTTTTTGTATTGTACAATCCGTTGCTCCGGTTTGTTAATTTTTTTTCTTCCTTCCACCAGGAGGCCATTAATTGGCTGGTGTCATGGAACTCATAGAAATTCACTACAAAATTTATTTTTAACCACTCCTATGGGTCCCTGATCTTGTAATATTTATGGACCTCTGTTGGGAGAAAAACACCGACAGATCCGCCATTCTCATCATTGGCTAGGAACTTCATCGCATTTGTATGATCGATTATCCACCCCAAAGTCTCAATACAGGGCAAGACCGGGGTTAGGTAGGATACCATATGCATTCATGACCATCGGATGTTCAGAAAAACCTTGTCGTCGAGCGCCCTTACATCTGGGTCATTGTGGGGAATAAATTTTGGGTAATCTTCCTGGTTAATTTTGTTGAAAAAATCTCCCCACTGTGGGAGAATTATATTTGACCAAGTGCATACATCATATCTCCAAAAGCAGGGGGCTGAGAAAATTCCTTTTTAGTTGACGTTTTGATGACCAGATCCTCACTAGTAGAAAATTCCAACTGCCTCGCAACGTTGGGAGAAGATCCTTCACCGACCTCTACTTCCTTGAATTTTGGTTCCCTTGCCGAGCATCTAGTCATTGGATTCCTTGGAAGCATTTTTCTCTTCTTCGCACTACCTTAACCTGGTTTTGAAATTATGAGAATCAAGTGCAACTCTTGAGATTCTCTTTTCGCTTCTTCGACTACTCTGGAAATGAGAAACTTGTGTGCATAATGTTGGGGTTCCAAATTGTCTTAGTGATTTAAACACGGAGAATACTTACCTTGTCGCATCATTTCTTTAATTCAGGGTGTAAGTGTGGTTTTACAAAATATGTCACCAAGATCCATATTATGCTCAATATTAAATGCAGTTGTAGGTTGGCAGTGCAAGAGCGGTATATATTGTGGTTCATAGGCCATTTCAAATTCTCGTTATTCGGTCGGTGCATGGGGTAGAAATGTATGCAGAGAGAAACATTAATTGACCTATTAAATGATGAAATCTGATCTTATTTTGTGTTGAATACGTCCCATCATTCCATTAATTTAAATGGGTGGATTGCAGGTCATCATTTTTTCTTAAACAATGTTGATTGATATCTCCTGGAAAAATATTTGGTGCCTATCCATCTTATCGTACAACACTGATGTGGAAATGATAACCTGGAAGTGTGATTAGGACACAGGGAAACCTGAGGTGACTCAGGATGAAACTAGGCTGCATGAAGTGCCCACACAGCAGAGACACGCGGTGTTTTAAATTTGGCTCCTTCTCCTAAGAGTTTATTCAGGATCGGGTATTTTCGTCATATATGTGCTTTGACAAATAGGTCCTACCCTGCCGATGTCGAAGAAGTAACAGGGATCGAAAATCAACGATATGTTTAAACAAGTGTTCCCAAATTACCCCCCTAGAAACTTGTCGATGTCGAAAATGCATCGGTGATCAGTGATCGGAGATGTATCAACGTGAAAAATTCCACCATTTAAATATTTGGAATTTCACCGACTCCAAAAAATGCATCAGTAATCGATGATTGGAGGTTCGTTATGGCCTACGTTAGTATCTTACCCATCCATACTTCGCCGACGTCGATGGGATATCGACATTTTCCTGAAAATGTTTTGTGAACAATCAACACAGATCTACTTCATTTTTTATCGATGCCTATGATACATCGGTGATCGAAGATTATTGTTACTATGTGGTCAATTTGCTGCTCATATTTTTCCGATGTCAAAAATAAGTCCATGGGTCACAATTTTAGTTGTGAATTCTTAGTTAAAATGCCAAGTTATTTTTTAGATACAAAGGTTTCACTTTGACAGGTCCAAATAAATCCAAATTTATCGATGATAAGACATGGAAATGAACTTAATGATCCCTACACAACAGACTCAATTCAGAAAGCAGAACAAAAGAAAACAAGTGGTACCCAAAAGAGAAAACAAATTCATAAAATATTTTAGGGTGTGTTGAGAACTCAACAAATGGCGATTCTCTGGGAGAAAATAGAATCTTTGCTCCTTCCTTTAGGCTTAGCTTGTGCAAAAGCTGGTTGATAAGATAACTAGCTTCGCTTCCATTATATTATTTCTTATTCGTGTGTGTACAGATTCTCGGGTTCGTGAATCAAGGTCCTCCTATGGAGTTCAGCGTTTTTTCCAACTTCATTCCTTTATACCATGCCCCACACCCCTCTTTGACAAAATTTGGGTAAAACATTCATTGGATCGAGGTTGTTTTAATTATCAGTATTCCATGTCCATGGTGTTGCTTCACTATCAGCGAGCGTCCACAGCCCCGACGGAGTCACCCCATCATTACAAACCTTGCTCTGCTGCCAGGGACCGTCCATAGACCCGGCATAGTTATCTACATACCCTCTCTAACTTTTCACTCATTTTAATATAATTGATTTATTTATGGAAGATATTCCCTAAGTGAGTTGGAGAGGAAGACGTATGTTATCTACAAGGTGAAATAGTTAATATGAAATTCTTCCTATCTTTGTCTAGAGGTGCATGTGATCCTTTCCAACTATCCGTCTTTCCCTTTGGGCCTTACCAAATCACCAAGTGGACATTTAATCACTTACCAAGGTTGTTTGTCTTTCAAAGACAAGATATATATCTCCTTTAAGAAATTTTT
>ML794091.1:95924-150662 GCA_009831015.1 Picea engelmannii | reverse complement strand
CATCATTCTACTTCTACTTCAGGGTGGTAGGACGGGGCAAGGACAGGTGGTTGTAGCCACCTTCCGGTTGTAGCCGGAGAACATTGGGGGTTGTAGCCTCCTTCTGGTTGTAGCCAGAGATTTGGGGAGTTGGAGATTCCCTCTGGTTGTAGCCTGAGAAACTAGGGGGTTGGAGCCTCCTTCCAGTTGCAACTGGAAAACAAAGGAAGTTGGTGCTTCCAATGAATGTAATTCTTCAAGACATATAAGAAAAATAATTCCGTGGTTTTCTCCCGATTTGGGTTTCCATGTAAAACACTGGTGTACTGTGTATGTGTGTGATCGTTTATTTATTACTGCTCATTATTGGATAATAATTCTTCATTGATATACCATTTGAAGAAAAAAGATTATAATTACGTTATTACTGATTCACCCCCCCTCTCAGTAATCCAACACATATTTATTAAAGTCAGCCACTACTTTACGTAACACAACTTAATTACAGGAGGATACCAAGAAAAAGAAAATAAAAAAAATAAAAGGAAATTTGCAATTAGTTTGCCCTAAACCTAGACATTTATCCCAATCAGAGTATATTCTAAAGAAACATGAAAAATACATTTAAAAAAAAAAAAATTAACAGAAATATTGTTTTAGGGCTTGACCATTCACTGGGACAGTGTCAGGTTCCCCCCTCAGATTTTGCCACTGATAGGTGCCTGCCCCAATTTTCTTGGATACCTGGAAAGGTCCAAGCCATAGATTTTGAAACTTTGAATGTTTTCCCTTATGTTTGTTTTCTCTATCCCATTTCAGGACTAAGTATCCTACTTCAAAACTCTTATCCTTGACCTTATGCTTGTCAAACCATCTTTTAACTATCTGCTAATGAGTGGTGAACTTAGATTTTTCTTTCTCCATTTCCTCTTCAAGCATGAGGAGTGTATCAATTCTTTGTTGAATAACTGATGAGGGTTGTCCTCTTGAAGCCTGAGCAAGATGAAGTGATGGAAGATACAACCCATTCGAGAGAATGGATTCTTGTCTATATACTAGAAAGTATGGGGAGTTCCCTATAGCTTCCTTGGGTGTTACTCTATCTGCCCATAAGGCATTATGAAGCAAGATATGCCAATTCCTCTGATTCTCTGCGACTATTTTCTTCAAGATCCTCACTAGGTTTTTATTGGTTGATTCTACCACCCCATTTCCTTGTGGGTGTTAGTTTGCAGAGTATCTAATTATGATTTCTTTGTCCAGAGTGAACTTTGTTAATAGAGTAGAATAAAAGTAAGTGGAATTGTCAAAAATGAGAATGGAAGGCATCCCAAACCTTGTGATCATTTGTTGTTCTATGAATTGGATTAGAACCCTTTCATTCACATGAGTCAGAGGGATGGCCTATGCCCATTTTGTGAAATAATCTGTAGCAGTCAGTATGTATTTATGTTGTTTTGAAGAATTCAGAGTAATCTCCCCTATGACGTCTATCCCCCATTGTTGGAACGGTCTAGATATGGTCACTGGTTGGAGTGGGACAGCTACCCTCTTTCATCTACCAGTGCTCATTTGACAATATTTACAGTTTCTAGCGTATGTATGGGCATCCCTAAATAGAGTAAGCCAGTAATAACTGACTCTTAATATTTGGTGAGTTCTGGTATATTCTAAAAATTTTCCATCCATAGTACCATCATGGAGCTCCCTCAGAACCTTTCCTACGTCTTCATGTTCGAGACATCTCAAGAGTACTCCATCATAATTTACGTGAAAAAGTATTGAATTTACGAGGCGATATTGCATAGATTTTAGCATGAGAGCTCTCCTTTCCTTAGGGCTTAGGTTTTCTGGGAAAGTCCCATGATGTAGGAGATAAATAAATTTTCCATACCAAGATTCTTTCCCTAGGGGAATGTATAAAGATTCACTGCACCATAATGCTAATTCATTCTCCCACCTGGGGTCTTCATTTATTAGATCTTGGGATTCTGCGGCTAGTCTACACCATCCTTGTCCCTTAATTAATTTGGCAAGTTTTATATCTAGATCAAATTCTTGGACAACTTCCATCCAATTTCCCCTTCTTTCTCCCATCTCCTGTTGAGTGAACAGGGATTGGACTGCGAGATGAGGCACGATGACTTTGGTGTGATTTTTTAGGATGTAAGATCTAAAATGTTTTACTGCTTTCTATACCGCATAATCATGTTTTTCTATAGAAGGGTAGTTCAATTCGGCTCCTTGGATATTAGTGATCATAAATGATATCGGTGCCTCATTGTTTTCATCATCCTTCTCGGTCAATACTGAAGTTAAGGATTGGTCGGAGGCGAAATTATAGAGGAAAAAATATTTACTAAAGTCGGGGCTTCGTATCATCAGAGTTTGAGAGATTGAAATCTTGATATTTTTGAAGTCACCTTTCCGCTCGTCATCCCACTTAAACTCTGCATCCTTGCAAATCATGTTTTGTAAGGGTTTGACAGTTTCAGCAAAATCGGGTGTGAACTTCCTCACAAAATTAATTTTCCCAAAGAAGGATTGCATAGCCTTTTTTTTATGGGGCAAGGGAAGTTGTGCTATTGCCTTTATTCATTCGAGATATATATGAATTCCTGTTTGAGATATAATATGACCTAGTAGTTTCCCTTCCTCTACACAAAAGATAGTTTTCTTAGGGTTTAAAGATATTCCATATTTCCTACACCTTTCGAAAATCAAGGTTAGATGTTGCATGTGGTCTTCTCTTCTCCTTGAATACACAATCACGTCGTCCAAATATACTACTACACATTTGTTAATCAATCCCCAAAACAATACGGCCATGGCCCTTTGGAAGGTTTCCCCTGCATTAATCAACCCAAAGGGCATGTGTTTATAAGAAAAAGTTCCCCACTTGGTTTGGAAGGTAGTCTTCAATTGGTCTTCCTCTGAAACTAATACATGGTTATAACCTGAGAAAACATCTAGAAGGGAAAATATTTCAAATCCATACATGGTCTACAAGAGTTATTCCATGGGTGGGACTAGGTATTTATCCTTTTCTGATGCTCTGTTAAGGTTTCTAAAATCTACACAAAGGCGAATCTCCCCAGAATTTTTCCTGATAGGAACCAAATAGGGTACCTAGGCAGAGTGTCTAACCTGAAATATAATCTTAGCATATAATAATTTCTTTAGTTCTTGATACATCAAGGGTTCCAGAGATGGATGGTACTTCCTGAGCTTTTGTTGGAAGGGTTTTACTCTGGATTTTAATGGGATAGTGTGTTGGATAATGCTTGGTAGGACCATGCAAAGACATATTGATATTCTCTAAAACATTTGAGATAAGATTCCATGTCTTCTTTAGACATTGTTTTACCTATATTGGAATTCTTAGGGTTTTCCGGGGTTCCTAGGTTTATAATCTCGTATATAGGACATGAACTCCATGTTTTTGTATTCTTTGACCCTTTAAATCTTTCCCTCAGGTCAAAAAGGTTCTCCAAATTGGCTACTCCTTTCAGTATCATTTGGAATCTAGGTTTATTATTAGAGTGATCTGCTCCCTTATTTTGTTTGTAGAAATTGGTTTCTTCCAGTTTCTCTTGGAATACCTCATCATCAATAGCCAAATTCTTAAAATTCTCTTGATCAGTTATAAAATCTACAATATTTTCATCTCCTTCAAAAACCTTCCAATTAGAAATATTGTTGGGTACTGATGGTTTGTAGAGTAGTTCCACAGTGAACCTGGAGGATTCATGGTCTTCTAAAGGGGATAACCTTGAGGCTGCAGTTTCTAGGGAATCAGCGAGAGTATTCTTTGTCCTGGGAACTGTTGTAACAATATTGAAATTTTGGCTTTCGGTAACTTAGGAGAGAAAAAAATTATAGTGTTTAACTACCGAAAGTGTAGATATGAGAAAATGACCATCTGTCTGTCACACGCATCAATGAATGTTCTCTACCTGTCATCTTCAGTCAAATAACCCCGAAATCAGCCCCAAATGCCACAACAATATAACAGTCACAAGCCAACTCACGAAAAATACAAAGACAAGGTTCACATGAGAATCAAAGAAATGTACCATATGCTCGAGCATTGAGTTACAAGGAGAATGAATGGAAGCATTGGCAGTGGAACGACCACATACACCGAGCATTAAACCACATGGAGAAAAATCTCACGAGTTTGAGTTTTTTGTCGTCGGGGATTTGGCTGACGTAGATATTTTAATAACTACAGCCCCGATCCCCAAATTCACTAAAGTATTAAAGGATAAGCTGGGTCAAATAAAGATTAAGAAACATTAAAGTTAATAAATCTCATCGCAATTTCGCGATTTGGGATTTCTCATGTCAAGGATTATCGAAGTCCCGACACTTAAATCCATGAAAGGTTAAAGATTAATTGCTAATCGTGATTAATTAAGAGATTAAAACAAATGATTATTGTCTAACTAATCCCATCGTGATTTCACGATTCGGGATTCCTTGCATGTCATAACTCTTGAGTACATTTTACCCGAAACCCAAAGGCCCGAAAGAGTGAAATGTAAAAGCCGAAATATATTTCAGGGATTTTTCTATCGGGAATTTGGCCGACCTAAAGATTTTGATAACCACGGCTTTGTTTCCCCAAATCCCGAAAACCCGAAATCGAGACTCCAGTCATATGCAAAACCGCTTTAGAAAAACGCAATTTTATCAGCCATGGAGAGGTTGTTTTTCGCATTCGAATAGTCGATCAACATATACAAATCCTAAGTTGTCCAGTGGTGTCTTTAGAATTTCATTTTGATCTTGGTAAGGTAGTCAAAAGTCTCCCTCATGATGAGGTTCGTTTTCTGAAATGTGGCGTTTTTACTATGCTGAGTCATCATTTTCAAATGAGGATTCTGAGCGACTGGAGTATCATTTTGAGAAATGGTTGGAGGATTTTGTGACTAACACATCAGAGATCATTATCCTCTTTCATTTTTCCTATAGGTGTCACATCTTGGGAGAATCAAATCCATCTCCGAGCCCTAATTTTCTGATTTCATATTTTTCAGTTTTGACACATGTTTGTTAAATGAAGATTTGGGGAAAATGAAAAGGGGTCTCAGGGAACTGAGAGAGGTTTTTTCTCAAAATAAACAGATGCAAAAAATCCTCTTTCATTTTATACATATATATCGTGATTCGAGAGATACAGATCCATAATCGCAGCCCTAGTTTTCAGCAGTTTAGCCCATTTTCTATGGTAGAAAGTTTCAAGAATTGGTTGTAACTATTGTTATCTTTTAGATTAGAGAGGATTTCGACCTCAATACATATATGAGGAATATTTGTAAAATGAGGGGGGGAGAAAAAACAGGGGTAGTACTAGGATGTAGTTTTCATTTTCAGTTTTATAAAAGATTGCAGAGGCATGTTTTATCCATATCAAAGATTCTTGTGATTTTGTTTGCAGAGAATGTCTTATTGTTTCGTTTTCACATCATTTCACTTGGTTTTATTTCCATTTTATTCCCAATTTATAACTATGTTTGTAATGGAATTCATCCATTTGTTAGATTCTCTATTTCAGGACAGGTTATAAGTTGTTTTTTGCAGAGATCTGAAGGTTTAGAATTCATCCTTTGCTAGATGCTCTGTCCCAACCATCTCTTTCCACTGATTTATGCTTGAAATTCACTCATCGCTAAGTGCTCCTTGTGTATTGATATGTTTCTTCTCTATTCTGATGCCATACCTTTTTAAATCCTTCTCTTTGCAGGCAGCTTCTATCTCACCTTTGTTCCATGGATTTCCATTGCCGAACACTCACGTTATTGGCTTGATCATTTGACTCCATGCCCAATGGACTATCTTCCCGGGCCAACCCCAAATCCTAAAAACCCAAAAATTTATGTTACCCACAGATCTTCCCACTGTTAGTCTTATTGAATATCTTATTGTGACATACATTCGAGAAATCCCTCTCGTATTGGAAGGGGCGGATTCAATTCACAGTGGTTCAAGGTGATCTCGCAATTTACTTGCATGCAACCCAAGTCAAGTTCTGAGTGATGACTTATTATTTCATTTAAAATGTGCTAAGGATTGGCTCTATTACAGCCTAGATCCAACTCTTGCGACAACATTTTCTGGCACCATTGACGGGGACGAAGGATCGAATTTATCTTCCCTAGGATACGACAAAATGTTCAGATCTATTTCTTGATGGTGAAAAAGGGATAGGCATTCAATTGGTTGTGATCATTCACCTGGCGACTCCTTGGTTCAAAGACTCTACATGATTCACTGGCGACTCCACTGGTCTCAAAATTTCATATTCGTTCGTCGCTTGGATTGCTACAAGGTTTGCTCCTCTGGACTTTACAAATGTTTATGGTTTTTCAAACACTTTTCTAGACATTAAAGTTTGGGAAGATTTCCTTCCTAAATTTGGAGAATATGCGGACGACAATCACACTCAACACTTGTTTGAATTCCACAAGCTCATGGATGAATTAAATATACATAATGAAGATGTCCTCATGAAACTGTTTATGTTTTCGTTGGAAAGAGATGCTAGACTCTAGTATAAATCTTTACCTCATTCCAGTGTTCCTTCATTGAAATATTTTCACATACTTTTTCATCAGCGTTGTAAAAGAATCTATTCAACTGAAATACTTTTTGAAGATTGTTGTAATATAAAATTCATAAGACAAACATATCAAACACATCTTCTTGAAGAGGAGGAAGGAATATAAAAAATTCCTCAAGTTGATGAAGATAATCAGTATGAAGAAGAGTTGGTTGATAAAAAAGTAGGATATGATAGCTCTTGTGATCACATTCAAGGAGAAGATATGCAGCATCATGATCAACCTACAGAAGAGAAAGAAAACAATAGTTACTTGATCCAGAAATTACACAGACCACCTCCTCCTTTAATAGAGGAAGAGATAGATCTACTCCTGAACAATCATGTTGCAACCCCTGCTTACAGACCTGCAGCATCCACACAGTCTTGAAGAACATGTAGACTTTGTTTTGTTTCATGAAAAAGAGGTGGTTGTCATGTTTAACCATCCTGAAGAATGTTTGGTGTTTGAGAATGATTTAGATTTTGATGTAAAGGTTGTTGATGATGAAGAAGACAATGATATTTTTCGAAATATGTTTCAAGATCAGATTGTTGATTTTTCTATGAAAAAACCTTCAGGATTTTATTCTGATTTTCCAGTATTCGATAAATATAGTGATGATGAAGTGGATTTTAAAGATTTGTTGTCTAATGAAATTTCATCAAATCCTATTTATCAACTAAGATATGATCAGAAATGTATGAATTATATGGTTGAAAATAGATATGAATCTATTGTTCAAGAGTCCAATGAAGATCCTTTTAACTTTGATACATCCTCTAAAGATATCATTGGTGGAGAGGGTGATCAAAAAACATTTCATGATGCATATTTTCAGACTTGGTTTTCATTTGATCATTATCAAGATAGTAATGTAGGAAATGAAGAACATATCTCTTCTTCTCTCTTAAAATTTATCAGTTGTAATAGGCCAACATATCATAGTGATGAATTCAGATTATAGGGATATGATGAAAGAGAGAAAATAGGTTCATATCAGTAGTTGATCATGCATGTTTCCCCAGTAAATATTGAGCAGTCCACATTTAACATTCAGATCAGTAAAGGCAGCAAGCAACAACATTTCAGTCAGTTGGAACAACAACAAAATGAGGTATTTCTATGTGACTTTTATGATCCAGTAGCAGTTTATATGGAGTCAAAATGGGGGACTGAATTTTTTACTTCCGACTTCTTGAAGTCTGAATTTCAAAACTGTAAGTACCTACTCCTAGGGCATGTTTTGAAATTTGCAGTTTCTCCTGTCATCCTTTTTCTCAAAGATGGAAGTATAATTAAGTTTGTTAGTCGGATACTTGCTTGGTTGATTTGGAAGTTTTCCTATACTTGAACAAAGCAGTGATATCGTTTAGAATAGGTGATGTATATAAATAAGCTTGACTTTGAGCATTAGAGTACAACAGTGGTTTTAAGTACGTTTCCATTTCAGTTTGGCATCCTATATGGTTTTGATTTAAGACATTATGACTCCATAGCCCAATGAATGCATAAGCGGTTTTTTGTTTTGGAAAGGTGCAAGTAAAGCGATAGAGTTCAGAGTTTGATAAGGATGATTTCAAGTCGCCTAATGGATGAAGGCACGTGGTATACTGTTCTTAGTGCTTTGCAGGAAAGAACCATCCCTAGATGGAGCCCCTATTGTAACAATATTGAAATTTTGGCTTTCGGTAACTTAGGAGAGAAACAATTTATAGTGTTTAACTACCGAAAGTGTAGATATGAGAAAAAGACCATATGTCTATCATGCGCATCACTGAATGTTCTCTACCTGTCATATTCAGTCAAATAATGTCGAAATCAGCCCCAAATGCCACAGAAGTATAATAGTCACAAGCCAACTCACAAAAAATCCAAAGACAGGGTTCACGTGAGAATCAAAGAAAAGTACCATATGTTCGAGCGTTGAGTCACAAGGAGAATGAATGGAAGCATTGGCAGTGGAACGACTGCATACACTGAGCATTAAGCCACATGGAGAAAAATCTCATGAGTCTGAGTTTTTTGTAGTTGGGGATTTGGCTAACGTAGATATTTTAATAACTACAGCCCCGATCCCCGAATTCACTAAAGTATTAAAGGATAAGCCGGGTCAAATAAATATTAAGAAAGATTAATATTAATAAATCTCATCGCAATTTCGTGACTCGGGATTTATCGCGTCAAGTATTATCGAAGTCCCGACACTTAAATCCATGAAAGGTTAAAGATTAATTGCTAATCGTGATTAATTAAGATATTAAAACAAATGATTATTGTCTAACTAATCCCATCGTGATTTCGCGATTCAAGATTCCTTGCATGTCATAGCTCTTGAGGACATGATACCCGAAACCCAAAGGCCCGAAAGAGTGCAATGTAAAAGATGAAATCTATTTCGTGGATTTGGCTGACGTGAATATTTTGATAACCACTGCTTCATTTCCCCAAATCCGAAAAACCCGAAATCGGGACTCCAGTCATATGCAAAACTGCTTTAGAAAAACGCAATGTTCTTAGCCGTGGAGAGGTCGTTTTTCGCGTTCAAATAGTCGATCAACATATAAAAATCATAAGTTTTCCATTTATGTATTCAGAATTTCATTTTTATCTTGGTAATGTAGTCAAAAGGCCCCCTCAATATGAGGTTTGTTTTCCAAAATGTGGCGTTTTTACTATGTTGAGTCATCATTTTCAAATGAGGCTTCTGAGCGACTAGAGTATCATTTTGAGAAATGGTTGGAGGATTTTGTGCCTAACACATATGATATCATTAGCCTCTTTCATTTTTCCTATAGGTGTCACATATTGGGATAATCAAATCCATCTCCGAGCCCTAATTTTCAGATTTCATATTTTCCAGTTTTGACACATGTTTGTTAAATGGATATTTGGGGAAAATGAAAAGGGGTCTCAGGGAACTGAGAGAGGTTTTTTCTCAGAATAAATAAATGCAAAAAATTATTTTTCGGTTTATACACAACTGTCATGATTTGAGAGATATAGAGCCATAATCGTAGCCCTAGTTTTCAGCAGTTTGGCCCATTTTCTATGGCAAAACGTTTCAAGAATTGGTTGTAACTGTTGTTATCTTTTAGATTAGAGAGGATTTCGACCTCAATACATATATGAGGAATATTTGTAAAATGAGGGGGGGAGAAAACACAGGGGTAGTACTCCTGGGCTGTAGTTTTCATTTTCAGTTTTATAAAAGATTGTAGAGGCATGTTTTATCCATATCAGAGATTCTTGTGATTTTGTTTGCAGAGAATGTCTTATTGCTTCATTTTCACATCATTTCACTTGGTTTAATTTCCATTTTGTTCCCAATTTATAACTATGTTTGCAATGGAATTCATCCATTTGTTAGATGCTCTATTTCAAGACAGTTTATAAGTTGCTTTTTGAAGAGATCTGAAGGTTCAGAATTCATCCTTAGCTAGATGCTCTGTCCCAACCATCTCTTTCCATTGATTTATGCTTGGAATTCACTCATTGCTAAGTGTTCCTCGTGTATTGATATGTTTATTCTCTATTATGCTTCCATACCTTTTTAAATCCTTCTCTCTACAGTCATCTTCTATCTCGTCGTTGTTCCATGGATTTCCATTATCGAACACTCACGTTATTGGCTTGATCATTTGACTCCATGCCCAATGGACTATCTTCCCCGTCCAACCCCAAATCCTAAAAACCCAAAACTTTATGTTACCCATAGATCTACCCACTATTAATCTTATTGAATATCTTATCGTGACATACATTCGAGAAATCCCTCTCGGATTGGAAGGGGCAGCTTCAAATCAAAGTGGTTTGAGGTGATCTCGGAATTTACTTGCATGCAACCCAAGTCAAGTTCCTAGCGATGACTTATTATTTCATTTAAAATGTGCTAAGGCTTGGCTCTATTACAGCCTAGAACCAACTCTTGCAACAACAGGAACAACAGTAATATTGAAGGCCTCAAAATGTTCTATTAGTCTATGTAACTCTTGTTGGTAATTTATAAAGTGGGGTGAATTGCAATGGATAGTATTCTTCACTTGCCTAACGATAATTTCAGAGTCCCCAAAAACTTTCAGTTCTTTAATGTTTAAGTCTATGCATTTCTTCAGTCCCTGAAATAGAGCTTCATACTCAGCAGTGTTATTGGTGCATTCAAATTCTAGTCTACGGGATAGGAAATTCTTCTTCCCCTTCGGGTCAATGAGAATACATCATGCTCCCCACTCTTCTTGTGATTTATACCCATCAAAGTACAGCGTTCAAACTTGCAAGAAAAATTTAGCAACTTCTTCAGGCCTAGTTATTTTCTCATCTTCGTATATCTTGTCTATTGTTTCCTATAGAGGTTCCTAACAGAAGATGTTTTCTTCTACTGTTGCCAGTAGATTCACTTGAAAATTCATTTCAGAGTTTTGAGTGAGAGGTACATCAGACAAGAGAGAGGAGAAATTGTTGTAATCATAATCACAGGAGAAGATTCCTAGCACAAGGAAATATTTCGACGAGGGTTCATTGAAGGATTCTAAATCAGTGACAGTATGTTTGATATATATTTCCCTATCGATCCTAATCATGTTGGTATGTCCCTTTAATGGAAACCGGAAGTGAGCCCGGTCTGTGCTAAAGTATCCATTCAATTTCTTGGACCAATCTCGATTGAGTAGAAGTCCATAAGCTTATGAGATATCTACTACAATTATGTCAATTACTTGAACAAATTTCGGGTGTCTATCCATTATGATCATGACATCCATAATTTCCCCTATAAATTTTACATGAGTCTTGTCTAATTGTATAACATGTTTATCACTTTTGAGTGGGATCATGTTCAATTTATTGCATATTGACAATGGCATGACATTGGAGGATGCCCCTGAATCGACTAAGCAATTATGCAGATTTTTATTGAAGACATCAAACGTTAAAAGGAAAGATGGGACAAAAGGATTTCCTCTTTTTTCTAAAGAGAAAGAATTCACATTGGTTTGTTCTTTAAATTTGTGGGATATAGGACCTCACCTAGGTCAGTGCTCGTTATAGGGGCTTCTATTGACTTTAAGGCCTGTAACAGAAAATATTTTTGTTGGGGAATCCTGCACATGTCCATGACCGACACATTAGCCTTCAACTTCTTTAAGTCTTCTACTATTTTGTAGTCTAGCTTTGGTTCTTCTCGTGTGTGTATGTTTATAGGATTTCTTTGGGAGACAAAAGGTGCTTTTGAGTGATTAGTTATTTGTTTCCATCTCGAGGATTGGACAATGATGAGATCATTTGCGACCAGTTCACCCTTACTTCATGTTTGCACTGCCAAAACCTTAGTGGGTGGTTCCTGGACCTCAAATACATCGTCGAGAGGCATCGACAAGTCAAGATCCCATAACAACATGGTTGTTTCTTCCGGTGGCTCAAATTCTTCCTAATTGGCGATGTTCACCGTTGAGCCACTTGATTGTTCAATAAGAGAAACTTCGTCTAGGAACCGATTGGCCATTAAATTCATAGTGTGCACCCATTCGGGATAGTCTATTTCGGAATTTTTCTCTAGATGGTACGTACAAAAAGAGTCGGATGCTACATTACCCAGGTCAATGTTTAAGTTGGTTGGGAGAGGTTCAATTGCTTTGAAAGGTGGGTTTCTTTTAAAAAGGGATTTATAAGGCCTTTGACCTTGGTTTCCTTCCCCGACACTTATTTTCATGTCTACGATTTCTTTCAAAAGTTTATTTATCATCCATTGTAGGTCTTCTATGTCCCCACCTCCTTTCTCAGGACCTTGTTCTGTTTGTTTTCCTGGGGGTCTAGTCAAAAAATTATTCTCCTATGTGGTGGTTGAACCTCCTTCTTAACTAGTGAGACATGGCCCTCTTTGCCTCCCTTCATTTGTAATTCAATCATTTTGTCTTCCTCAAAATTTTCAGCTAGGGTATGTTTCACATCCCTTTTCACAAACATGGAAATGGAAGTAGGGAGGGCATTAACATATACCTCAATCTGCAACTCTTGAGTAGGTTTAACTTTGGGTTGAAATTTTTTCAGGATAGTGGTAAACCTTTGATTGAAATCTTTAACCTTCTCTTTTGAACTCATGGTGGTGGAGAACAATTCATACATTAAATCTCTTGTGGTGGTTTCTTTTGCAAATTTGTCTAAGAAATCCTTTTGAAACTTTGTCCAACTAGTTGTGGATCCAACAGGCAAGTTAAAATACCAAGTCGTGGTTGAATTCTCAAAAGTATAGGTAAAAATCCTACACACTACATCCTCATGTTGTACGTTCATTAGTCTTATAGCTAGTATGAACTTTTTAATATGGTCTTCAAGAAATCCGTAGGCTTCAAGGTCATATTTGAGAAGTAATTTTTCCATATGTCGGGGTAGGTTATGTACCCATCCTGGGATTGCCAGAGCATCTCTGGCCAACCATGGTTTATTATTTTGAGGTTGATTCCCCCTTTCTTCATTATTATTTTTATTATACTCCATGTCATCTGATTATGAAGCTAAGTGATCTGAGTTATACCCTTCCTCGTCAGATTTGAAATTGCCAGGTTCAGAGTAGTTACCAGCTGGTGTTTCGGGGATCAGATTAAGGGGTTGTTCGATCTTAGTGAGGGAAAAATCTATCAGGTCTTCTACTGTGTGGACAAAAACCTGGTCAAGGGTGTCAACAACTGATCTTCTGACTTGTTTTCTACAGGGAAGTAATGAAGCTAAACTTAATGATTCAATTTGTCAAGTGTAAGCTCTTGTTATTCTTATGAACTGGTTCAATTCCTCGTGGGGAAGAGCGTAAGCTATTTCAGGGAATAAGTGTTATACTTCCTCATTCTCAAGGGAGTTACTCATTTTTAGATTACTCTTTGTGTGTGGGTTGTCTTGACGATGACTATCCATGCATGTGGATTGTTTTGAATATGTAGGTTGCGCAAAATATTTTATCAAAAATGTTGTTAAACATTCATTCGTTCAGGTCCTCCTTCTATCGCCAATTTTGTTGAGGGGTCTGAGATCCCTTTAACTCAACAGTAGGAACCAAACCTACCTTAGAGGCCCAATTAGACTCTGTAGTGTTTTATGGGTGGAATGGTTCTCGAGATCTTTTGATCTAGCCAATTTATCGATGGGATTTACTTAGTGATTGATAGGATATCTTTTTGTGAAAGTTCCTCCTTCAGATTAAATGTTTCTCTTTTTTTCTTTAATTTTATTAGATGAGTCTGATAAAGTAAGGTGTGATGGTATAAACCAACTAATAGAGGGGATTCGTAACTACTGAAGAAGGCTAATTCTGGGATAATCCTCGTGCTCTAGCGTGTAGACAATGATATTCACACCTATTACAAGTCTAGTAATAATACGTTAACTTGTTGGTATTTCACACTCACTGAGATACAATTGTTGAAATAAAATAGGCATGCAATAAGATGAGTGCAAGAAAAATAGTTTCCTTAGCTCTCTCATTAATCACATATTAACACAATGATTCGCTTTTCATCATTTAGAGAAAAAGAACTGTTAAAGTATTGAAAAATATAGCTTATCAATAGATTCAGAAATTCTTACTCGTTACAACATCAACTACTGAATTAAAAGATGGAAGTAGTTCCTCATCAATCCAACACATAACGCCTTTGATGAAAATAAAATTTGTCTTTGGTTCTAAACAAAACTTCTCAATTAAATTTGCTCAGAAATAATTCTTTACAATTCTCAAAACAGAGGGTCCTTACCCAAAACCATTGACAATTCCCAAAAGGTTGATCTCCCTATTTATAAAGAATTACTAACTTAAAATAGATACTAAAATTTTGTGTTAAGTAAAACAAAAGAAGGACACATGACACTTGATCTCTTTGTTCTCTTGAGATTGTCTAGTGGTTCTACTACAGTGGATGACTCTTCTCATACTTTGACAACTTGACGAAGAGATCCTCGCATGTATTAGCATATGGGAATCTATGTTGGTCCATCAGGGTTGAGAGGGTTTCCTTTATTCCTATTGCTCTTCTCTATATCTGATCATCTTGGCACTTAAACGTTGCAGAACTACACGAGCCTTGATCAGATGTTCCATAAAATTTTGTATCTGATGTTATAAGCAAAATATATCCATTGGGACAAATCCGACCTATCTCGTTGGGCAGTCGGTTACAGCTTCTTTGATATCTCAAAACGAGGCAGAGACTTCCTACACCTCAGGTGGTCCTTCACCTAAGGCAGTAATGAAGGGGAAAAAGAAAGGTGAAAGACTTACAAAAAGTCTTTCTCAGGACCACCCACCCTGGGTGTTATCCCTCCTTAGCTTCCTGGATGGCCAAAATGGCCTGGAGGGTGAAAATTATGGACAGTGGGACAAAACCGAGCTCGCTGATTTTTAGGACAGTGAACTAAATAAAGTGAACAGCGAGTTGTTCACTTCCTTAAAGCATTGGAAATTGTCCCAGAATGGGTCCCTGGGATAAACCAGTGTCCTGGGTAATTAACCAATGAATGCCTTGAGTAAAAGGGTGTGAAACAAGGGTGAAAAGGGAGCTTAAAATCTATATCCAAGTACTTTTACATGGCTGTAAATTGCCAATAAAAAGCTATTCAAAGCTTTCAAGGCAGGGAAACAAGCTCAGAATGGATTGATACCCCCCGAGGTGACCCAGGAAGTGATCCCGGAAGGTTGTTAAATCAAAAGTGGGTTGTAAAAGTGAATGAACAACCTTGTTACAAGCTGATACAGCTATGATATAAGGGAAAGTATTCACAACTTCAATTTTGGTTCATGAGTGAAAAGGTGGATTGACGAAAGGTTGACTTTAAAATTATTTTATTGGTCAATTTTTAGTTTTTATCACATGCCTTGGCCACCACACTATTTTGAAGGTTATCTCGATCAGGAAAACACATCCCAGAACTATGCCAACCAGTATAAGAAGAGTAGTCCTAGAAAACCACAGTGGTTAGGTTGAAGAGTGCCCCATGCAGTTCAGAGAAGCAGGGATTAGCCACTTCTCATCACTAGTGCTTTCGGGCTCTTAAAGCTTCTTGAATGGAAGAAGGATACCTACGAAAAGGAAGAGGCTCAAGACCCCCCTAAAGAGGGCTTTTGCTGAGCTTACCCAAGCAAAGTAGTATTCCAACTGAGCTAAGCTAATCAACTCCTTGACCATGTGGTACTAAGAAAAGACCACTCGACTTGTACTAACTAAACAACTTCCAAGGGGCTCCTGATGAAGACTCCCTGGCTTTGACTCTTAATATCCTACGAAATTGAAATTGCATAAAATGAAATACCAGGCCATCCACGTGGTGAGGTCACGTCTTGCTTTCACAAGCATGCGTCCAGGTTACTGAATTTGAAATCTATTTAAAAAATATATACATAAAACAAGTAAATAGATAGGTGACATATATGTCACGACTAGATAATATGTATATGTAAATATCTAAATAATATAAGTTTTTGTTTTCAGTGTATGGGGCGGACCCCTGAATTGTTTTCAAGTTTTTTTTTTTTTTTTTTAGCGGTGTTTTGCATATATTTAGCTTGTTGATTTTGCATGGGCCCTTTAGGGGCAGCCACCTATAGATTAGTGAGCGAAAAGTGATACAATGAAAATATAACAAGATTAAATAATTACAAAATGACAATTACACCATTCAACCCAAAGGAATGGGTTGAGGCTCTTTGCGAGCGGCAAAGCTGCCATATGCATGAAAGCCCCAACTAACTCCTTGTATGGGGATTGGAAATTTAGTGTTTGAAATATAAAATGTGTGAGGGTTATCTACACAAGTATTAATCAGATTTTTTACAAGAATTCACAAGTGAACTATTCAAACTATCTACACAAATAAAACATATAAACATCGGTATGTGTACCAGAAATTTTTGGAGTGAGTGCAAGTGATAAGTAAAGTGAATATGAGACTGATTGGGTAGATTTACCGATCGAAAAGTGTGATTTTCTTCGCTACCCTGTTGGCCCCTTTGCCTTAAACAGTTCTCTAGGTGGTCCCCAACCACTTAAGAGAAGCAGAATGGGTGATCGGTTGTATCATTGCAGGCAAACAACGAAATTTTAGTATTTATGCATGGAAAAAATGAAATAAATATAATAAAAATTTACACATAAGGAGTATATAACAGCCAACTAATATGGTTGTCCCGTGGGGGGAAATTGATGAAAATGATCGATTTTCCTATTTGGGACAGCAAGGTTAATGGTAAGAAAACATAACAGAAATGTACATGAATGAAAAGATAAAGCAAACAAGTATGGATAGCCAGCTAAGAGGTCTATTTAAGGGTTCTCCTAAGGGGCCCTAGGACTCCCAACCACTAGCTAAGGCTGAAAACATGTGAATACTTCATAAAATCTGCACTAAAACACATTAACCAAATTAAACCAAGTTGTTAGAAGATGAAAGTAAGCAAGTTAAACCCAAGGAAGCAACAACAAACACCTAGCTAACCAATCCCTCATGGAGATAGCTAACATAACAAGCATTTACCCCTACCCCTCAACCCTTAGACAATAAGTGACACATCCAACAACTAAAATTCAACAAGTATCACACACACAAAGAGTCTTGTAAATTTCAGCAGAGCTTTGTTACTATATTCCCCCTCCCATTTACAATCCCAACCCTCTTATTTATAAAGGAGAGGTGAAGGCTTAGGGTTAGGTCACAAGACACTTATCACTTTTGGAAAAGTGACAAGTGGACCAACCCTAAAATACTTTTGTCTTTTTACAAAAAGTAACCTTATCCTAAAGGCATCTTATCCAAAAAGGGGATCAAATCAGATTTGACTTGACCCTTCAATTACATAGTAATACATGCCAAAAAGTAAATCATGCGAGATTTCATATTACAAAAAGTCATTTTTCATAAAATGACAAAACTTGATATGCCACATCACCATTTGCCTTGGGATTTGTGCCATCCCAAAGGCTCTTTGACTGCTGCCATGTTTTGTAGCTGTAGGTGAGGCGGTTTAGGACAATTCTCGACCATCCATGGCCACCAGATTCACCAGGATGGAGCCCCAAGGTGTGGGGAATTTGTTGAGTTGCTTAGGAGGGAAAGGGGCCTTTGGGATTTGGTCATTGTAAGTAAGGAAATTCCTGTTGTTTAGGCACTTTTCAGACCTGATTATACCCCCCCTTTGTTGCCTATACGTTTCCTTGTGAGTTGGTCAAAGCATGGCTTCGATTTGGGCTTGTTTTGGTGAAGGGACCCCTTGGACCTGAAGCTTGAGAGGCTCTTCCCCTGTACCAAAAATCAAAAAAACTATTCTTTATTCTGTCCATGTTGTATCTATGTCCGCTATCTTTTCACGTCCTTTCATTTGGTGCAAATCCAACTTCGGATGAGTAAGATATCGCCCTGGGAATGTATGCGGAAGGAGCCGACCAGGAGACTGATCAGGGAAGCTTTTGAAGTTGGGGAAAAACTCTAGGCTAGAAACTAGAATTGATAGGCTTCTACAGGCCTGCATACCTGTAGCTAAAATGGGTTTTTCTCATCTGGACCAATATAACCTCGAAGGGGCCCCCAATTAGGCCTCTTTTCGGCGCATGTTGTTGGGCCAGGAATGAGTTCATGTCACTTTGGGACATGTCACTAAAAATCTGGGTTGAATTTGCTGAGGTGAACGTCATGGATGTATTTTAGACTTCTCCCCGGTCAATTTGACTATTTACGGGTGAAAATCCACCTTTGTATGGCGAAGTTATAGAATTAAAATGTCCAATGACCCTTCTGGGGGGGGGGGGCGAATTAAATTTTAATATATAGTGTAAACACATAAATAAAAAAATTTAAAATTTTTTTTAATTTTATTATAAATTTAAATAGATCTTATTTTTAACATATATAATAATATATACGTATATATATTTCATACATATATAAAAAAAAAAAAAAATACAATTTAAAAATCAATAAAATTAAAAAAAAATTGAAACATAAATTCTAACCATACATTAAAACTATATGAAAAAATTAAGTTTAAATTTAAATTTTAAAACAAAACCCCCAACCGTCTGCCCATGGTCACCATACGACCAGGATGGAAGTGAAAAGGAGTCCATGGGGTATGGAGGAGGTGGTTGGTGGCTGGGAAGAGGGAGCATCAGGCTGAGCGGAGGAAGGGGGAAGGGTGGAGGCGTGGTGGAGCTAGGGCTGGTGCGCGCGCGAAGGGAGAGAGAAGAGGTGCAGCTGGAGTGTGGTTGTGGTTTCAGGTGCATGCAGGAGGAGTAGCGTTGAGGTAAGGAGGGAGGGAAGCCATGGTGGTGAGGAGGGCGCATGCAGGAGGCCGCGGTGGTGCTGGGGTTTTGGGGAGCTCAGGTGGTTGCATCCAGGGGAGAGGAGGAGAAATGGAGGTGAGGGAGTGTGTGTGCAGAGGCCGAGAGGGGAGAAATGGAGGAGGAGGGGGTTGAGGGAGATGGAGGAGAGATTTTTGCAGAGTAGGAGGTGAGGGCCGAGAGGGAGGTGGGAGGTGGCCGCGTGAGGAGGTTGTGCGTGCAAGCAGAGGTGGAGGTAAGGGGTTAGGGAGTGTGCATGCAAAGGCTGAGAGGAGAGTGTAGAGGTGTAGGGGATGCATGGAGTTGGGAAGAGCTCGCGCGCAGGAGGAAAGGGGAAGAGGAGGGCACATGAGGAGGAGGAGATCGGGGATGGAGAGGGGAGGAAGCCAAGTTGCAGAGCTAGTGGTGGTCGGCTGGTGGATGGGTAGCCAACCACCATTAAAAAATTAATATTCAAAACTTTGAGGAAGTGGGTTTTTTGGCAAAAAAAAATGGACGGGAGGTTTTGGGTTCAAACCCCCTGCCCTCCATTTGAATTTCTGAGCAATTCTTGAATTTTCAGTGCAAAGAAGAAGGGGGAGGAATGGGGTTCAAATCCCAGGGCTTCCTAGTGACATTCCCAGGCCTGCAATCTTTAGCAAATAACGTCATAAAAAAAATCTAAAGGAGCCATGGAGGCTTGGGCCTGGTGCCCAAGAGGGGTTTGAATCCCCTCCCCTTTGCATATTTTGGCACACACATAAACCTGAACTTAGCAACCAGCAAGAAAACTGAACTAGAAAGCAACATCACACTTGGACCAAGGCAGAGAAATGCCAAATTGAGGGTAAAAACACCATTTCTTCATGCAGGATCTTAACACAACCAACAAAATTTTCCTTAGTTTTTTGGAAATAGGATTGATGGGTTACCTGGTTAATTTGTTTGAAGATTGTTGCATGGAAGTTGGCTTCCCACTACAGAGTTGTAACTGCTGCCATAAAAACCTCCCTCTGTTGCCATGAATTCCTTTTGCAGAGCTCCCCCCTTTGGCCAAACTGTCAAAATGGCTTGGGAGAGGGGAGAGGGGAGAGGGGGGAGTTTTGATTTTTTCCAATTTTACAAAAAACCAATTTTTTCCAAAATTTGCATGAGGCTACGTGCCTTCTCCCACATTTTCCAATTTTCTGAAAACATTTAATAAAATTTTCAATTAATTTTTTAATATTTCTTGGAAAAATGTGCAAGTCAAAGTTTGACTTTGACTTTGAGTTTGACCCTACTGCTGCTAACTTAGCCCAAAAATGTTGCCCGGTGAGACGGAGTCAGAATCGGACACAGGGCACATCGTTGGAAAGGTATCGATGAGCCCATCAGGAATATGTCATCACAAAATTGAGATAATTCCACCTCAGACCTCAAATTTGGCCTGAAACAGTGGTCACTTAAAACCCCTGACTTGTTGGTAGGCCCACATGACATCCAATATTGAAAAAGGTGTCAAATCGCCATACGATATCCAATCGAGGAAAATGAGGTACCATCGGAAAGGTATCAATGAGTAATTTGGCAAGGTCACAATAGATGTTTGTTTTGGGGTCATCGATGATTGAATTAGCCATTATGAAACCCTGTCATGCGAGTTGGTGGACCCCCCTTTGCCTGAAATCATTGACCAACTTGTGACAACTCTAACCGGGCCATCCGAGGTTGGAATGAGGAAAATGAGACATCGTTGGAAAGGTGTCTGAGTCTATTATATCATGGAATTTTTGAATCTCTAATTTATAACTCTTTACCCACCAATGTTAAATCATGAAGCACTACAACCAATTTGGTGCCTAAAAGTAGTCATGAACTTGCAAAAGCTCATTCTTACCAACCGGGGGTCGAAACCAAGCACGGGATATACAGTTGGAAAGGTCTCACACTTCCCTACACCATGTTTTGGTTTGATTTTCCTTTTAAGACAATAATTTGAACAGAAGCATACCAGGAAGTCACAGCTATTGGTATTTTCCATTCGGGTGTCGTTGACTTTGCATCCCTCGTATGGGATCATACGGACTTAGAATCATGCTCATGATAGCCCGTTGAAAAGCTTATCCTAATTCCTACCACATGGAAGTATTGTATTCCCTGAAAAATGACCATATTTCATCGTATTCTTTGCAGAAGGACCCCATCCCCAAGGGACCCACCTAGTGATGGGCAAAGAGGACCAACATTAAAATTCTCATAAAGTGTGTGTTTACCTCATGAAACCTGAACCGAACAGCCTTGACATGAGGAATAAATGTCACAGGAAGGCCCAATAATCCCTGAAGGGTACCAGCTGATACTCTTTTAAGGGAAGAGGCCATAGTAACTATGACCCCCGCCACTGTATTTAACTGGAACCATAGCACCAAGGGGCGTTTATGGAGAAGTAACTGTGTAAAACACCATGTTGAGACCAGAGCAGATTTTTGGGTCAAAATTCTTGGTGCTGGAGGGGAAATTCCTTCCAAAGCATGTCGAACAATGGGATCACCTGCATGACAGGTGGGAATACTCGGTGGAAATTTATACATTCAAAGTGACCAATGTGGGTGAGGGGGGAATTCAACTGTAGTATAAGGATCATTTTCCACATTAGGGATAATCGAAGAATGAAAGTGGTGTAGTAAAGATATACAACAGAATTTATACTGAGATTCACATAAGATAGAAGAATGGGAATAATGACACGGGTTTTTTTTAGCAATGTGGCCCAAGTGACATGGGTCCCTCACCTGGATTATGGCTTAACTGTCAGAATCGAGGCTTAAGGTGAACCTTGGCTCAACACAAAGTCTCATGCATACCTTCAATTATCGACACACAAACAAGTAAACGGGGATTTTTGAAATCAGCGACCCACCGGAGGAAAACTAACAAGCAAACCAGTCAAACAAGGGAATAAAGAAATATAAAAAACCTGTGGCAGTAGGCGCTAAAATATCAAGTGCTCATAAGTGATGGAACTTTATAGGAAAATGACCATTTCTTGGAGAAATTATATTGTAAGTGGTCAGGTAAAGTGCAGTAGAAATCACATAGTTATGTAAGCCATCATGCCATCATGGTTTTCATCTTCACCAGAGAATGATATGCTACCTCCTTAGACATTCCCTGCTGCCTTTGATGAAATAACAACCAGGTTTACTCCCATTTAAGATGACTTTAAGACAGATTTTCCCAAAATGTCAAGTATGATAAAAGGGATTCTAGGAGTTCGATCTTTTAAAGAAACCACGCAACAATAATGACAATATCCTTCATATTGAACACTGGACCAACCAAAAAGAAGGCAACCTACAATGTTAAAATGAAAAAGACCAAAACCCATGGAAAAATCAAAGAGGGGATTATACTCCAAAATCGGAACCAAACAAACAAAAGTCTCAATACTTGAAACCAAGCAGGAAAAAAGGGCTCAAGACTAAAACCAAGGGAAAATATACAAGAATGAAAAGGTAACAACAAATACATATGAGAAAGAGAATCAATAAAATTGAATAGATACAAACAAGAAAATAACAAATGGTGACTTATGTACAAGATGACGAGGCCTCTCAGGAGTAAAATAACTTTAGGTGATGACCATTCACGGGGAATTGAAGTGGTTCTCCATCCAAGGTTTTTAATCTAAAAGCATTTGTCCCTAAGGGCTCACAGATTGTGTAAGGACCCAACCATAATAAATCAAACTTGCGATGTTTGGATGGGGCCTCATGTGCTTTGTCCCATAATAAGACATCATCTCCTACTTTGCAATTTACCATTGTGGCTCTTTTATCGAAGGAACATTTAACAATGTCTTGCTTCTTTTGGAGGTGTTGGAATGTGTCCTTTCTTACCTCTTCTAGTTCGAGGAGTGTGTCTAAACAATGTTGTAATGGTTGGAAATCATCTTCTTCCTTGGCAATAGCCAATCTCAAGGCCGGAATTTGTAAGTGAACAGGTAGGACAGCAGGAGCTCCATACACCAGAGTGTAAGGAATTTGACCTGTTGTTGTCTTAGGAGTTATACGATCAGCCCATAAAGCAAAGTTTAACTTTGTGTGCCAATCACGCTTGTTATCTTGACTGTCCTCTTCAGGATCCGAATCAGATTTTTATTTGTTGATTCGTCCAAACCATTACCTTGGGGGTAATAGGTGGAATATCGAAAAAGTTGGATTCCATATGTAACACCAAGGTGTAGCATGACATCAGACATGAAAGTTGATCCATTATCAGTTAATATCTCAGCAGGGGTTCCAAAACGGAATAAAATGTTACATTCAACAAATTCTACCATCTACTGACTCGTAGCATTCCTAAGAGTGATTGCTTCAGCCCACTTTGTAAAGTAGTATGTGGTTGTTAAGATGAATACATGACCAGCGCTGGAAGGTGGTGAAATCGGCCCAATAAAGTCCATGCCCCATATTGCGAAAGGGACTTGGACTTCAATAGTTCTAAGAGGTAAGGCAGCTAACTTTTGCTTCCCAGTGAAGCATTGGCAAGCTTCTCATTTCCAAACAAGTAAATGGGCATCTTTGTGGAGTGAAGTCCAAAAGTAACCTGCATGTAGAACTTTCGTTGTAGTGGTTTTGGCTAAAAAGTGACCTCCACAAACCCCAGAATGGCATTGTTCAAGCGTCATTTGGGCTTCATCGGGAGTCAAGCATTGTGACAAAATCCCATCAAGGTTTCTTTGGTAAAGGATTTGGCCTTGTAAAACATACCGGACAACTTGTAAACGAAGTGTTCGTTTTTCTTTAGTATCCATATCCGGTGGGCACACACCATTGATCAAGAAATATATGATAGGTCTGTACCATGGTTATGAGGCTAACTCAATTTCGTTAACCGGTTCTTCGAAAGCAATCAATTCATCTACTTGAGGTGGTTCAGCTATGACCGAGGGATGGGATTGGGTTAGCAATCCATCCAGCCCTGTCCCCCTAATGGTTTTCATCGGCTTAATTTCCAAGTCATACTCTTGCATGCACATAATCCATTTGGACCACTTACTATACAATTTGGTTTGATTCAAAGCAGTGACTAAGAGAGAGGTAGGTACAAAAACATGAACTTTATGGCCTTGGATGTAATTTCGAAATTGTTCCAAGGCTTTATACAAAGAATAACCATGTTTCTCCAATGTAGAATAGTTCAGTTGGTGTGGCTTTAAATTTTGGCTCATGAAGGCGATTGGCCTAAGATTTTCCTCATGATCCTTTTGCAACAAGATTACAGAAATTGTCTCCTATGATGAATTAGTGTACATGAAAAAGTCTTTAGAGGGATCAGGACTGACTAACAAAGGGGAAAAACAAATGGCCTGCTTAATGGATTCAAAATCTTGACGGGTAGGGGGGTCCCATTTGAACTGAATGTCTTTCTTCATAAGCTGATTTAGAGGTTTAACTACTTGAGAAAAATCAGGAATGAAGCATCGCAGGAAGTTTACCTTTCCAAAGAAAGATTGCATTTCCTTTTTATTGGTAGGTAAGGGAAGATTTTTGATTGCTAACACTCTCCCAGGATCAACTTTGACACCTTCTCGAGAGACGATGTGTCCCAAAAATTTTCCCTCCATAACACCGAAAATGGTCTTCTTAAGATTTAAAGATATACCAGACCTACAACATCTAAGGAGAACCTGCCTAAGGTGATCAAAATGACTACTTCGTTCTTTGGAAAAGACTGTGAGGTCGTCGAAGTAAACAACAATGATCTTACCCAATAAGAATTTGAAAGCAATGGCTATGGCACGTTGAAAGGTGTTCCCAGCATTAATCAATCCAAAAGGCATCTTGTTATATGCATATATGCCCCAACGAGTGGTGAAGGTGGTTTTATGACTATCAGAAGGATTGAGGGATATCTTATTGTAACCTGAGAAACCATCTAAAAGGGACATCATTTGAGACCCAGATACTTGTTGGAGAATCTCTTCCATAGGTGGGACGGGGTAGTTGTCTTTTAGGGACACCCTATTCAAATGTTGAAAGTCGACACACAAATGAATATCGTCAGTTTTCTTCCTACCGAGAACCAAATTAGATACCCATTGTGAGTAACAGACATGGTAAATGACCCCGGATGCTTCAATCTTGTCCAATTCATCTTTAATTGTTTGTTCCAAAGAAGGTTTGTTCTTTCTCTATCTTTGCCTGTAAGGCTTCGAATAAGGGATTATGGGTATGGCATGGACTATCTCCTGCATATCGAAAACCTTGAGGTCCTGATAGGACCAAGCGAAAACATCCTTGAACTCTGTCGAGAGTTCCGTGAATTGAGCGATCTCAGAAGGGGGACATTGTGCACCTATATAGACTAGTTTTGGATCTTTCTCAGTTCCCAGGTTAATAGGTATGGCTTCTCTCACCTTCCTAACAGATTCGCTATCAATACTAGGTACAAAAGTAGTGGCATCATTCGAATCAAACATGGATTCCAATACTAAAAAACCAAGGGGGATATTGTTTGTCTTCAATTGGATTATGTTCCCGGTTTCCTCTTCCAACTCATGGTTGATATGTAAATCTTCGAATTCCTCCTTGTTTTGAAGGAATCTGCAGATTTGTTCGTCAGTATCAAAAACTTGCCAAGAGTCGACATTATCAAGTAATGCAGGTCTATGTAAAATTTGGACTTTTATATCTTCAATAGACCTTACGAAATCTGAAGTGAAACAAGAACCATCCAAGGCCAAAGTATCAGCTACATGGTTTGCAGCCCTAGGCACGGCTTGAATGTTGAAAGATAAGAACTTCTCAATAAGTTCCTTAGCCCTTCGGTGGTATTGTTTGAGACGTGAGTTGTGAACTTCATATTTACCTCTAATTTGATTCACAACCAATTCACAATCCCCACTCACCAACAAATGGCGTATTCCTAAGCCTAAGGCCTTTTGGAGGCCTTGAACTAAGGCTTCATATTCAGCCATATTATTAGTGTTAGGGAATTCTAACCGAAAAGAGAAAGGGATCGTGTTTCCCTTGGAATCACATAAAAGGACCCCAGCCCCAGATCCGTTCTTGGATTTAGCACCATCAAAATCCATACTCCACACCATTTCTTCCAACTCAGAAGGAGGGACATGTGCATCTTCCTCAGATAACACAGTATATGTACCCATACATGTATCTTGAAAAGACACATGTTTTGTATCATAAGAAGAAGGTACAACCTGCTCTCGGTACTTTGGTTCCCTCCTAATGACGATTTCGACACACTTATGAGGAAAGGTGAAGTGGGTGCCCTCCATGAAGTAACGACCCTTTTTTACTTTGGTGGACCACTCCCTCCCTAAAACCATGCCATATGGTTTAGGTATATCTGCTACGATCACGTTTATGAGCATTCTCACCTCTGGAGCTTGGTCGTAAGTAATGGATAAGTATTTAATGTAACCGATGGTTTCTACAGTCCTAGAATCCAAAGCTAACAGGTCTTTACATGGGCCTGTGCATTTAAGACCCAGTCTCCTCATGAGTCGGAGGGGCATGACATTGTGTCTCGCTCCTATGTCAGTGACACAGTTATGGAGCACAAAATCATAAATCAA
Source organism: Picea engelmannii (assembly GCA_009831015.1). Lineage (NCBI taxonomy): Eukaryota > Viridiplantae > Streptophyta > Pinopsida > Pinales > Pinaceae > Picea > Picea engelmannii. The sequence goes on along the minus strand of ML794091.1, from coordinate 124,203 downwards.
ATCTGATATATAAAATGGAGGAACCCCAGGGTCTAAATCAATAACATCATATGCTTCCCTAGGTTGAGAAGTGGACTCTTTGGAAAGAGGAGGTCTTTGTTTCGTTCGTGGAGTAGGGGGTGCTTGTAGAACACATGAAAGGTTTTCAAACTGAGTGGGTGTTCTAAGGGCATCTAATAATGTCATGTGGACGGGAACCTTCGTTAAATCTTCAACGACGTTGTAAGGTATCGGTGTTGGGAAACAGGGTGGTAGGTTATTAGGAAAGTTTACCTTATTTGGGGTCCAGGGAACCTTGTTCCTTGTAGGGTAAGGTAATCTACCATTTGCGGGAAGTTTTCCCTTTTCATTGTCCTTGGGATCACTTTTGGCCTCTTCCACCCCTTGCGGAGTGGTTTTAGGGGCCTGACTCCTATTTTCTACAACAAAGATTCTGAAAGCAAGAGGATCATCATTGTAGGGAATAGAGTCCTCCATGTTAACTTGGTCATTTTGAGAAGTGGAAGCAAGATTGTTTCTTACTTGGGGAAGAGGTGCTTTTCCATTTTTAGACAATTCCATGTGACGTGTATATGAGTAACAATACTCGGGATCATGGAAGTCTTGGAAAAAGTGACACCAATCCACTTCAGCAGCATGTTTCCTAGGAGGAGGAGTAGGAGGGAAAGGAGGTATTGGCCTCAGAGGAGCAGAAAACTGCATGTCATTCACCTTTTGATTAAGGGAAAGTATTTGGTTGTTCATGTTCATTAAAAACTTGAGTGTTTCTGAAATTTCCCTTTCTTCAATCCTTGAAGTTTGGGCAGGTGGAGGTTCATATCGAGGACCCTCGTTTCTAGGTACATCATTCCTAGGTCTCCCGTTAAAACAAGGTTGTGCTAAAGGTGAGGGAATCATACCGGATTCCTCCATGTTTCTTTCAATTTCCAAGGTGCTAGTCTTGGCTGCATCTAAAGTGTGTATTGATTTATCTTTCAATATATACTTTACATTCGAATTCATAGCGGTCATGTAATAATGGAACAAATTGTTCCCAGATGGTTGAGAAGCAGTTGGGATCCTATTTAAGGTCGAGGTAAGGCGTTGATTAAAATTATGAATTTTCTCTCCCTCATGGATGGAGATGGTTGTGAAATACCTGAGTAGGGAAGCCACATCATCCGCCCCTTGGAAATGTTTCTTGAATTCTTGGATCATAGTATCCCAATCTAAGATACTATCATTGGGAAGCAAGCGATACCATCTCGCTATTTCACCCTCAAAGGTCCTTACAAAAATTCTAATGATGACATCTGGAATTGTTATGTCCATAAGCGCTAACGCATCATATAAGTTTTGTATATGTTCTTCGACACTCAATGTACCAGTGCCACTAAAGTTAGGAAGCCTATTTGGGGCATCTGTAGGTATGTCATGAAGAGGTATGGCCAACCTCAAAGGAGTCTCGGGTTGCCATGGCATTTCCATTGGAATAACTATGGAGAAACAACAAAAGTTGTTGAAACGATGGGAGAAACAACCAGAGGATTAGTAAATATTGTTGGATTAACTAAATTTTTCTTTAGTAAGGGGCTTTGAAGAGGATAAGAGGAAGAGGGTGACTCAGTTCACATTGCAAAGGTAACGAGTTTCCTTGGTTTCCCAGGTGTATGTGTCTCACTACTTGTTTTCTTTCGTGAACTTTGACTTCTCGTAACCCTGGGGGACATTGTTTCCCTAGTCTTAGGATACCTCCACCCTGCCAGCTTGAAAGGGGCCAAGTAAGTGCTTTGAGTACAAGGGGTGTATCACCAAATATCCTACTCTTTCTAACACAATTTAAATTAACCCAACTAAAAAAAAAGCTCTGTTTTTGTTCTTCTCGAAGTGGAAGGTGAGGTATGACAGACTTATAACTTCTCACATGAGTTCAAACAAGTAAAATCGAAGATAGACAAGGTAAAAGGAAAGGAAAACTCGATGGTATTTATGACTCCCAGGTGTAATGGAAATTGCAAGGAAACTGAACTATAACAAGTACCAAAGAAAATTCCAAAGGGCCACAGAAAGACCTTGCCAAAAGTTTGTCAACAAGTAGGAAAAGGAACACAAATAATTTGGGTCCAATGTTTAGTACAAGATTGGGATACAAGCAAATCTAAATAGGTTTGCAAGTTCCCCAGTGGAGTCACCAGAAAAAGGTGGGTGTTATAAGCAAAAGCTATCCGTTGGGATAGATCCGACCTATCTGGTTGTGCAACTGGTTACAATGTCTTTGATATCTCGGCACAAGGCAGAGACTACCCGCAGCTTAGGTGGTCCTTCGCCTGAGGCGGTAATGAAGGGGGAAAAGAAAGGTGAAAGACTTACAAAAAGTCTTTCTCAGGACCACCCACCCTAGGTTTTATCCTTCCTTAGCTTCCTGGATGGACAAAATGGCCTAGGGGGTGAAAATTATGGACAGTGGGACGAAAATGAGCTCGTTGATTTTTAGGAGAGCGAAGTAAATAAAGTGAACAGCGAGTTTTTCACTTCCTTAAAGCATTGGAAACTGTCCCGGAATGGGTCCCCGGGATAAACCGACGTCCTAGGTAATTAACCAATGAATGCCTTGAGTAAAAGAGTGTGAAACAAGGGTGAAAAGGGAGGTTAAAAGGTACATCCAAGTACTTTTAAATGGATGTAAATTGTGAATAGCAAGTTGTTCAAAGCTTTCAAGACAGGGAAACAAGCTCAAAATGGCTTGATACCCCCCGGGGTGACCTAGGAAGTGATCCCAGAAGGCTTTTAAATAAAAAGTGGGATGTAAAAGTGAATGAACAGCCTTGTTACAAGATAATACAACTATGATATAAGGGAAAGTATTCACAACTTCAATTTTGTTTCGTGAGTGAAAAGGTGGACTGACGAAAGGTTGACTTTAAAATTATTTTATTGGTCAATTTTTAGTTTTTATCACATGCCTTGGCCACCACACTATTTTGAAGGTTATCTCGATCAAGCAAACACATCCCGAAACTGCACCAACCAGTATAAGAAGAGTAGTCCTAGAAGACCACGGTGGTTAGGTTGAAGAGTGCCCCATGCAGTTCAGAGAAGCAAGGATTAGCCACTTCACGTCACTAGCGCTTTCGAGCTCTTAAAGTCGCTTGGATGGAAGAAGGATACCTGTGAAAAGGAAGAGGCTCAGGACCCCCCTAAAGAGGTTTTTTGCTGCGCTTACCCAAGTAGAGTAGTATTCCAATCGAGCTAAGCTAATTAACTCCTTGACCATGTGGTACTAAGGAAAGACCACTCGACTTGTACTAACTAGACAACTTTCGAGGGGCTCCTCATGAGGACTCTCTAGCTTTGACTCTTAATATCCTACGAAATTGAAATTGCATAAAATGAAATACCAGGCCATCCACGTGGCGAGGTCACATCTTGCTTTCACAAGCGTGCCTCCTGGTTACTGAATTTGAAATCTATTTAAAAATATATATACATAAAACAAGTAAATAGATAGGTGTCATATATGTCATGGCTAGATAATATGTATATGTAAATATATCTAAATAATATAATTTTTTGTTTTCAGTGTATGGGGAGGACCCCTTAATTGTTTTCAAGTTTCTTTTTTTTGGGCGGCGTTTTGCATATATTTAGCTCATTGATTTTGCATGGGCCCTTTAGGGGCAGCCACCTATAGATTAGTGAGCGAAAAGTGATATAATGAAAATATAGCAAGATTAGATAATTACAAAATGACAATTACACCATTCAACCCAAAGGAATGGGTTGAGGCTCTTTGCGAGCAGCAAAGCCACCATATGCATGAAAGCCCCAACTAACTCCTTGTATGGGGATTGGAAATTTAGTGTTTGAAATATAAAAAGTGTGAGGGTTATCTGCACAAGTATTAATCAGATTTTTTACAAGAATTCACAAGTGAACTATTCAAACTATCTACACAAATCAAACATATAAACATTGGTATGTGTACCAGAAATTTTTGGAGTGAGCGCAAGTGATAAGTAAAGTGAATATGAGAGTGATTGGGTAGATTTATTGATCAAAATGTGTGTCTTTTTTCGCTTCCCTGCTGGCCCCTTTGCCTCAAATAGGTCTCTAGGTGGTCCCCAACCGCTTAAGAGAAGCAGAATGGGTGACTGGTTGTATCCTTACAGGCAAACAATGAAATTTTAGTACCTATGCATGGAAAAATTGAAATAAATATAATAAAAATTTACACATAAGGAGTATATAACAACCAACTAAGATGGTTGTCCCGTGGGGGGAAATTGACCAAAATGATCGATTTTCCTATTTGGGACAGCAAGGTTAATGGTAAGAAAACATAACAAAAATATATGTGAATGAAAAGATAAAGAAAACAAGTATGGACAGCCAGCTAAGAGGTCTATTTAAGGGTTCTTCTAAGGGTCCCTAGGACTCCCATCCACCAGCTAAGGCTAAAAACAATTGAATACTTCAGAAAATCTACACTAAAACACATTAAACAAATTAAACCAAGTTGTTAGAAGATGAAAGTAAGCAATTTAGACCCAAGGAAGCAACAACAAACACCTAGCTAACCAAACCCTCCTGGAGATAGATAATATAACAAGCATTTACCCCTACCCCTCAACCCTTAACCAACAAGTGACACATCCAACAACTAAAATTCAACAAGTATCACACACATAAAGAATCTTGTAAATTTTAGCAGAGCTTTGTTACTATATTCCCCCTCCCATTTACAATGCCAACGCTCTTATTTATAAAGGAGAGGTGAAGGCTTAGGGTTAGGTTACAAGACACTTGTCACTTTTGGAAAAGTGACAAGTGGACCAACCCTAAAGTACTTTTGTCTTTTTACAAAAAGTAACCTTATTCTAAAGGAATCTTATCCAAAAAGGGGATCAAATTATATTTGACTTGACCCTTCAATTACATAGTAATACATGCCAAAAAGTAAATCATGCGAGAGTTCATATTACAAAAAGTCATTTTTCATAAAATGACAAAGCTTGATATGCCACATCATCGTTTGCCTTTGGATTTGTGCCATACCAAAGGCTCTTTGACTACTACCATGTTTTGCAGATGTAGGTGAGGCGGTTTAGGACAATTCTCGACCATCGATGGCCGCCGGATTCACCAGGATGAAGCCCCAAGGTATGGGGAATTTGTTGAGCTACTTAGGAGGGAAAGGGGCCTTTGGGATTTTGTCATTGTAAGTAAGGAAATGCCCATTGTTTAGCACTTTTCAAACCTGATTATACCCCCACTTTTCTGCCTATAAGTTTCCCTGTGAGATGGTCGAAGCGTGGCTTCGATTTGGGCTTGTTTTGGTGAAGGGACCCCTTGGACCTGAAGCTTGAGAGGCTCTTCCCCTGTACCAAACAGACACAAAAATAATATTTATTGTTCCCATTATATATCTCTTTCCTCTATCTTTCCTCTGCCTTTCATTTGGCGCAATTCTGACTCCGGATGAATAAGATATGGCCCCGAGAATGTACGTGGAAGGAGCCAACCGGGAGACTGATCAGGGAAGATTTTGAAGTTGGGAAACATTATGGGCTGGAAACTAGAATTGATAGGCTGCTATAGGCCTGCATACTTGTAGCTAAAATGGGTTTTTCTCATCTAGCCCAATCTGACCTCGGAGGTCCCCAATTAGGCCTCTTTCCAGCGCATGCTCGTTGGGCCGGGAATGAGTTCATGTCGCTCTGGGACATGTCACTGAAACTCTGGGATGAATTTTCTAAGGTGAATGTCATGGATGTATTCTAGACATCGCCCCAGTCATTTTGACTATTTACAGGCAAAAATTCACCTTCGTATGGAGAAGTTATAGAATTAAAATGTCCAGTGACCCTTCGGGGGGGAATTAAATTTTAATATATAGTGTAAACACATAAATAAATATTATTAAAAAAAATAATAATTTTATTATAAATTTAAATAATTCTTATTTTTAACATATATAATAATATATACGTATATATATTTTATACATATATAAAAAATAAAATACAATTTAAAAATCAATAAAATTAAAAAAAAAATTGAAACATAAATTCTAACCATACATTAAAACTATATGAAAAAATTAAGTTTAAATTTAAATTTTAAAAACAAACCCCCCAACTATATGCCCATGGTCACCATATGACCAGGCCAAAAGTGAAAAGGAGCCCATGGGATATGGAGGAGGTGGTTGGTGGCTGGGAAGAGGGAGCATCAGGCTGAGCGGAGGAAGGGGGAAGGGCGGAGGCGTGGTGGAGCTAGGGCTGGTGCGTGTGCAAAGGGAGAGAGTAGAGGTGCAGATAGAGTGTGGTTGTGGTTCCAGGTGTGTGCAAGAGGAGCAGCGCTAAGGTAAGGAGGGAGGGAGGTCGTGGTGGTGAGGAGGGTGCATGCAGGAGGCCGAGGTGGCGCTGGGGTTTTGGGGAGTGCAGGTGGTTGCACGCGGGGGAGAGGAGGTGGAGAAATGGAGGTGAGGGAGTGTGCATGCAAAGGTTGAGAGGGGAGGAATGGAGTAGGAGGGGGCCAAGGGATATGGAGGAGAGAGTTGTGCGGAGTAGGAGGTGAGGGCCGAGAGGGAGGTGGCTGCGTGGGGAGGTTGTGCACACGGGCAGAGGTGGGGGTAAGGGGTTAGGGAGTGTGCGTGTAGAGGCCGAGAGGAGTGTTTATAGGTGTAGGGGATGCATGGAGTTGGAAAGAGCTTGTGTGCAGGAGGAAAGGGGAAGAGGAGGGTGCATGAGGAGGAGGAGATCGGGGATGGAGAGGGGAGGAAGCTGAGTTGCAAAGCTGGTGGTGGACGGGTGTCTAGCCACCATTAAAAAATTAATATTCAAAACTTTGAGGAAGTGGGTTCTTTGGAAAAAAAAATGGATGGGAGATTTTGGGTTCAAACCCCCTGCCCTCCATTTGAATTTATGGGCAATTCTTGAATTTTCTGGGCAAAGGAGAAGGGGGAGGAGTGGGGTTCAAAGCCCAGGGCTTCCTAGTGACATGCCCAGGCCTGCAATCTTCAACAAATAACTTCATAAAAAAAATCTAGAGAAGTTGTTGTTCTATAGTTTGTACTTAAGGCTAGAAAGTACAGGGTCTAGACATCTGAAAGTGAGTAAAAGATGAAAAGGGGAAAAATCAACCTCCAGGAAAAGGAAGCTAAGGATGATTTCTAATTTGTCTCTTTCTCACTTCCAAACGTTCCTGGATACTTATATCTCGTTCAATTGCGGCCCATGAAAATTCGAGTTCGACCCGGATGATGGCGGTTTTAAGTATGGTGTCAAAAAGGTTCAAAGCGATGTTGGTTTGATCCAATAGGTCGGGTTCAATGTTGGGTTGTCTTGCAAAGGGCACAATCATGGAGGAATAGAAAATGAAAAGAAAGTTCGAGGTTTAAAATGCTACTTCAATTTTTTGACCGTATAAAAGAGAACTTTTGAAATCTAATGTTAAAGGTAGAACACAAACCAAAGGCTTCTCCCGTAACTGAGTTAACTTTTTAAAGAATCATGTATGAAATGTGAGAAAACATTAAGTCATCAACAATGTGAGGCTCCTATCAAGCGAGAATCTCGCCCTGTAAACAGAAGAGGAAAAAGGCAAGAAGTACTTTGACAAAGCATAAAATATAGAGATCTAAAAATTTCATAGGTATTGTACCTGTTGATATCCGATACAGAGGAAAAACTACAAGCGATTAGACGACTAAAAAATTGGTCACCACAGTAGAAGTTGCACTAAATTGTAGCTAAGCATTCATCAGAAATATATGTGAAATGAAATTTAATGTAAGATAACAGAGAAAACAAAACTCATAACTTAGTCTTCACGGAATTAGGAATCTTCGGATTGCTTTGTATTAATTTTCAAAAGAAAAAAAGTCTCTATTACAATCGGCCAAGAAAGGTCCAGCCCCCTAATTCTCTCTTCAAAATTCCTATTTATACAAACTTCTAAACATTCAAATTTCAATCGTTCCCGAAGTTTTCGGTTACAAAATGGGAATTTTAAGTGTTTCCCTTCCTTGTCTATGTCCTCCTTCATTGCCGGTAGAGAACCTTCCTTTCTTTGCTCTTCGGGTTCTAAAAATAGAATAGGCAGACACTTATCATTATTTGGCACCGAAAACCTGCCCCTTCGCCTGCTTGGTGCAAGTGACGCACCTCTCCACCAATTGGGCTATCAACCTGGAAGGCTCTGCTTGGTTGTTTGCCTCAAAAGTGTAACAATCCTTCGCTAACTGTGGCAACCTTCCCCCTACTTGTCGGTCTTCATTGATGATAGAACATAACTGTACACTTGGTTTTATTAACCATTTATCCACTTAGACTATATCAGTCTAGCTTATATGTGATATTTCAGCCTGCTCTTTTTCCTCGTTCTCCTTGATATTGAACAAGCGCTTGGCTATATCAATCTAGCCCAGTGTCCCAACACTTCTTTCCCTATCGAGATCCAACAAACTTTCATTTATCAACCTGAAAGTTTCTTCACAAAAGTTTCTCATTTATTTTGCTCATTCTCTGCTTTCTGATATATTACGCTCCCACGCATTCAGCAAGATATTACCTCTGGTTTTCTCTAGGATGGAAAGCCTGGAACTACTAACCATTTATTTTCTTGGCATGGCTATAACAACCTCTTGGAAAGCGACCCGAGCCGCCCCAGCTTCTCTTTCTCTCAAAGAAATGTGTTCCAGTACTTGGTCAATGGTCTGGCAATGGTTTTGGATGGCCTCCACTTTAGCAAGTAAATCTTGTTGAGCTACTGACACTCTTTTTCTGATTTCAATGGCTTGGGATTTGAATATCCCGATATCTATAACCTAGCTCTCGGTAGAATTCAACTTTACCTGTAACTGCCTGATCAATTCTTCTTGTTGGCTTACCTGAGCTTGGTTGGTCTGGGCCGACTGATGTATTTGCTCGAGATCATATCTGAGCCACTCGATTTCCTTTTGATCGGCTTCTCTGGCTTGCTCTAGACCTGTGTTCACCTGATCTCTAGAATTTGTTTCTGTTGTAGCTAGCTTAGCCTCCACTGTTCTGATCAAATGGTTCTTCCTCTTTAATTGTTCCTTTAGAGATCCGACGGAAAATTGGTTGGCTATAGCAAAATCCCCCAATGTCCCTATTGTCTGGGTGGAGAATTCCTCCTTTTTCATGGCCTTCTCGTCAGCTAGGATTTTGAATTTTTTGGCTACTGTGCCCGCTTCTCGGTAAAGCTCTTGCTTCACAACGGTCGTTCTCTTCTTATCGAAGAAGAACTCGTTCGAAGGCAACTCTTATACAGTAATGGGCATTATCTCTTCGCCAAAAATCCATCCCACATCGGGGTTCCCCTTTGTAGACTGTAGGGGAGTGATAGACACGATGGGACTGTCAATTTCCTTGGATGGTTTTTCTGGGGTAACAACCATGGCTAGCTTGTTTGATGGGTTGGGGATCTCGACTTCCTATTCCGGGTCCCCGGTTTCCTTTTTCTTTTTCTGATTTTCCTCTTGGTCAGGATCTTAATCTTTTGAACCCTTGGCTTATGTTTTTTGTATATATGCAGTTTGTGGGTTCTTACCCTGTAAAACTGAGGGAAGGCATCTTCGTTAGTGTTCCTGAAATTTGAATAAATCGGCCATCTCCCCGGGCGACAGGGCTTGAATATGACTAAGGACCTCAGCATAGGATCTCTCACCTCAGAAGATGTCGTCATGAGGTGAATTCTCATGTTCGTATCTTTTCAGGCCACAATTCGCCATGTGATTACTCACGACCTTGTGTGGGTCATGTTTCTTAAACTCAATGTCAACCAATTTAAAATCCTCCAAGGCCATAGCCTCGGATTTGGCGTGTCTGAAATCTAATAAAGAATATGTATAAAAATGAATGGGGAAGAGAAGCCATACCTTCTTCAAAAAATCCTTGAGCTCTTTGCTTATGCCACCGATCATGGTTTACCTGGCGATTTCGCAACATACCAGCTTATCCGGCATGAATAGTGGTAGAGCATACAGGGGAACAGAGGCGTCGAAAACCTTGATGTATGAAAACTCTGCCTCTACATACCAGTCAGCCACACTACTAAGTTGGCCGCGATGTTGTCTGAAATCCTGGGAGGTGGGTTATCGAATATGGAGACGTGCATCGGTACCATTACCCAGTTGAAAATATTGTATATGAATTCTTTGGCCTTGTCCTCCCAAAGTTTCGAGTGATAGACATGAATAGGCTCAGCATTAGATGGAGTCCAGCTCCAACTCATTAGAGGGAAAGGCGTCATGAAACAAATAGCATCCATGATGTAGGCGGACATGGAAAATGAATTTGCTTTCCCACTCGCCTTCTGCGCTAGATATTCTTTAATTCAACTAGTTAGACTATCCGACAACAGTTTGGCCCAGTCGAAAGAAAAACCTTCGGCGATTGTATGAATCAGAGGCACCCACAAGAGGAAAAAGTGTGTGGTGTCCTCCTTCCCATGCAACCTACATGTCATTATTTCTATATACCTAAATTGTGGTTCTAAGGAGGAGATTGAATAAATTCCATTACCATCCGCTCTGAATTTTGCAGGGTGYGAAACCCAATCCTTGATCAGATCGGACAAGTTTCTACCATATTGCTTGCATTCCTTCCACTTGAAACCTTCTACAAACTCAGCATCATATGAAAAKTTTGGTGTGGGTGACARCTGATACATTGCCTGCAAATGTTCTTGTCTAAAAGTCCCAATCGTCACCTTCTGCTCGTTGATAATAGTCCTGGTCGAGATATCCACATGGTCTAGCACCCATCTGATCATATCATAATAGGGAATGAKTCGTGGCCTTGCCTCTATTTTGTGCATCTCTTCTTGAATGATGATTTTGTATTTGGTGGCCAAATCATCCCTCTCATTATTGCTGGAATCATTTAAACAATTCACTGATTCGGACTGAAGAATGTCGGAGATGTATGTTCGGGTTTTGACAGTATCAATACTTCGAGGTGAAGTATCGGAAACAGCATTTGAGCCCTTACCTGAACTCTTGGCAGCCACCTTGGACACTTTTCGTGGAGCCATGATAGAAAACTCTGTGTTCAGATATCCTATAGTAAGAATTGTAAACACAGAAAGAAGTTATCCCGATGAAAACACAACTCTGCGCACAAAATAGAAATAAAAATGAACAAATAAAAGAAACTCCCTTGCTTTAATCTTTCAACTTTGTGTGAGTCCTTGCTAACAGAATGGTCAAATTGTTTAATGGATAGATTTAGGCATGAAACGAGATCTTATTTCCATTAACTCATCAAGATTCAAAGCAATGTCGTAAATGCTTAAAAGATTTGTGATAATAAAGAAATGCGGAAACATTCAAAAATCTCATCTGTAGGTTGTGTACATTAAAGGTCCTTTAAGGCATTAATTAATTTAGTTAATTCCCTTGAATTTGTACTTTCAACCCTCGAAACCTCTTTTCGGCATTCGCCGTCTTGGATAATTTTGTTCCTAGTCTTGGAGTCCAAAATACCCAAAATTGCAATGGCACGATTTAGTTAAAAAATCGTGATCTGACTTAAGTTCTTAATTAACCCATGCTTAGTTAATAAAAATAGTGACTTCGCGACTCGAGGCTACAAAGATAGATTTTTTTGGGAGAGAGATCACCAAGTCGTGGAACCTCGACAGTGCTTAACTAGGGTTTAAAGTGACTTACCCCTGACACTAACCTGGGTGAACTTTTGAAATTGTTTCGCGACTTCGCATATCGGAGTTTGGAAACCTTGCGACTTGTAACTCCCGAAGCGCGATAGTGCGAGGTAATAAAATTCATAGACTCGCTTAATGGTTAGGCGACGATGACTTAGGACTATAACGGTTATCGCCACTCTGCATGTCAGGGTAAAACTTTGATTGCAAGATTTATATTTCAACCACTTGTAAAAGGCAGCTCCAACATAGGCTCCAACTAGGGATCCCGTCTTCCTGCAAGACGGGAAGAATTGTAGACCACGTACATGTATTGGGTAAATGGATTCATTGGTTTCTTTTTGCAAAACTTGTTTTAGGAAGGGGATACAGAGGGAAAAAGAGATTTTGTCTTTACCTCTGAAAATATTTTCAACATTCAACAGCGTTCTAAACTCAGTTGCATCCCTTTCGATGACTTTCTCCTTCTCGATACTGAATTCAGGTATGCTTTAAGATAATCGAAATAGTCCTAGGAAATTCGACAGATCCTATGGATTTTGGCTTGCATCAAATGAAGTAAATTTCATGCTTTTAATCGGGGGGGTCCTGTCTGAACTTGGGATGCAGATTCGGTTTTGAAAAGGCTGGTTACCAGAGTAGAGTGAAAATTACATATCATATCCTTATAGATATCTCATATATTGCTTCACTTCCAGCGAGCCTATTCAGTACCCCGGTGAAGTTATCTAGCCCTTTTTACTGAATTTCCTTTCACCACTTCGAATTGTAATTATGCATTTAAATGCTGAGACGAGGGCAATCATTTATGAATTTCCTTTCATCGTCTTCTTGGACTAGATGGGGGAAATCAAATATGAATTTCCTTTCACCATCTATCTTATATTTTACTTTTAAAACACGAAGTGGGGGCAATCAGTTTTTATAAGGCATACCAGGGATGATATCTGTGTAATATTCGTAGTGGAGGTCTGTCAACTTTCTTTGATTACTCAGGACCAACCTTCTCTTAACTTTCAAAACACATTATCCCGCAGGGAAAATGGGAAAAAATACTTCTAAGGGCCTTCCTTTGAGAAATCCTCAATCCTTTGAAGATTTGTAAAAAACCTAGAAGAGTCGGGATCAACCTATGCATAACTTTGTTTAGGAGGAGACTAAGGAGTTTATGAGGACCGACTTACTTTCCAAGGTCTGTTTTCCAGCTTCCAAAACTAAAATGTAACCTCTTCTTCCCCTGTAGGAAACCTGGAAAGGTGCTTGGCTTTTTAAGAAGGTAAATCCAAGGACAGAAAAAGGGCGGCGAAGAAAGTTCTAGAATTTCGAAATACAGGGGTCATGGATTAAAACCCAACTCTTGGAACCTTTTGTCTGAGATGCTTTCCTCTTTATGCTTATTTTAATTACCTCTTATCTTTATCTAGGTGAAACTCTTAGAACCCAGAGTAAGAACTCATTCTTTTAATGACATATCATACTTATGAGACCGTCACGACACTTTAGAGACCTTCGTTTGAAATACAGACCTCTCTGGAATTTGTACCTTTGCCTTACCACCTCGCTCTCTTCTAAAATAACGAAAAATATTTTCTATGACCTGTTTTTGACGAATTTATTCTCCAATATATGTTCATCTGTTTATTCCTTTCCCTCATTTTGGCTGCAAGTCGGGATCCTGTAAGGGAACAACACGAAGAGTATCAGGGCTTTAAAAGAACTGAATGCGTTAAAAATTTTGTATCTCTACTTCTAGAAAAGTATTGATCTATTTTATTTGTGATGAAAGTAGACTTACCAAAGAAAAATTATGAAATAAAAAAGAAAACACAAACCGGTATATACAGTGGAAATTTTGGAAACCATTTATTGCATATAGTGCTTTAAATAACACTCATTGACAGGGGCATTAGGGATTTTACCGTCCAGATTCTCTAATAGAAATGAATTTTTTCCTTCAGGAGCTATGACTTTGAACGGTCCATACTAGATATGATCAAATTTACCATGTTTTGTCGAGTCTTCCTTCCTAGCATCCCATTTCAAAACCAAATCGTCGGGGAGAAATTCTTTGTCCTTGGCCTTAAGATCGAATAATGATTTCATGTTGTCCTGGTATTTCTACAGCCTTTCATCCACTTCGGCCCTGTGTTGTTGGACTTCAATCAGCTGGTTTATTCTTCTTGTGACATGATTTGGTTCTTCTTTCTCATCTTGCCAAAGTTTCATTACAGGAAGTGCTAGATTTATAGGTAATAATACATCGGTCCCATATACAATTTGGAAAGGAGAAGTGTCGATAGATTTTTTTGTACCTATCTGATTCACCCACAAAGCGTATTTCAAATGCACATTCTAAGATTTTTTGTTTTCGCTCAACACTTTATTAATTATAGTGATTAGACTCTTGTTTGAAGACTCGACTAGCCCATTTCCTTGGGGGTAATATGTCATGGAATGACCGAGCACTATATTATACTTTTGGAAAAAGATGACCATAACCATGGATTTAAATGCCTGGGCGTTATATGTGACTATCTTTCGGGGGCAGCCGAATATAGACAAAATGTTCTCTTCTAGGAAATCCATTACCACCGAATTCGTTGCCTTTCTAGTTGGAATAGCCTCCACCCATTTGGTGAAGTAATCTGTAGCAGTCAGGATCCATTTATGTTGAGCGCTAGACTGAGGGTTAATTTCGCCTATAAAATCTAGTCCCCATTGTTGAAAAGGGGCTTTCGTTTTGACCGGAACCAACGGTAGCGCTGGGAGTTTGTGCTTGCCTGTGAACAATTGGCAAGGGTTATAGGCTCTGACTTTGGTGCTGACATCTGAGAATAGTTTGGGCCAATAATATCCTGCCCTCAAGATATTATAAGTCGTTTCCCTCCAGGCATGATCTCCTCCGCACACTCCTTCGTGAAATTCGTTTATGACCTCTGTTTCTGATTCAATTAAACAAACCAACAGGAAGCCTAGTGGGTCCTTCCAATACAATTGGTTTTCGGATATACAGTACTTCACTACATGCAGCTTCAATGTCCTAGCTTTAGATGGGAATAGGTCGCTTGGGCATTTCAAGGTCAGTAGGTAGGACACTATGTATTTATACCACTCTGATGAGGAAAACTTATCTTTGATTCTGATTGCAGTTATTTGTTCATCGAGCTCGTTCATGTCCACACACTCTTCACATCCCTATAGGCCATTTATTCCGAGGGCTCTGAAATTTGATTCATCTAAGAGCTTAGCCAAACCTTGTCCTTTTACTAGTCTCGTCGGTTTTATCTCCAGATCAAATTCTTGAATTTTAGCAAGCCATCGTCCCCTTTTTCCATCACTRTCGGACTGAACCAAAATGTCTTTTATGGAACTGGTGGGTACATACGTAATTACCTTGTAATGTAGCACATAGGTTCTGAAAGCCTTTAATGCCTTCACCATAGAATATGCTTGCTTTTCCATTATATCGTATCTAAGTTCAACRTCTCTAAGACTTTTTCTAAAAAAGGCTATTGGTTGCTCGAACCTTTCTTCATTTTTTTGGAGGAGTACCGTGGCAAGTGTGTGTTCAGAGGCGAACAAGAAAATCAAAAAATMTTTTAGATAATCAGGGCTTGCTAGTACGGGTGCCTCGCTTATAAATTTCTTGATGCGTGAAAACGATGCTTTGGCTTCTGTTGTCCATTTCACTTCGTTGTTCTTCTTTAGTATATCTATGATCAACTTCATGATTTCAGCAAAGTTTGGGATAAATCTCCTCAAAATATTTATTTTTCCTAAGAATGACTGAATCTCTTTTACATTCTTAGGGATATTTATGGTGTCTATAGCTTCAACCCTCTTAGGATCAATTTTAATTCCATCTCGAGACACAATATGGCCTAAGAGTTTACCTTCTTGCATAGCAAAGTGAGACTTTTTGGGGTTTAAAGAAAAACCAAACCTGCGGCATTTCTCAAATGTCTGCTTGAGATGTATCAGATGATCTTCATCGGATTTAGAAAAAATGGTTAGATCATCAAGATAGATAACCACGAATTTTTCCCTTTCACCAATGAAAGCGATATCCATAGCACGTTGGAAAGTAGCACCTACATTCATTAAACCAAAAGGCATCTTGTCATACATAAATGTACCCCAAGTGGTGGTGAAAGTTGTTTTTTCTTTATCGTGCTCATTGACAACAATTTGGTTGTACCCGAAAAACCCGTCGATCATCGACATCCTATTTGCCCCAACTACTTTTTCTAGAATGTGATCCATTTTGGGTAGAGGGTAATTGTCTTTAAGGGAGGACTTATTTAGATTTCTAAAATCAACACACAGTCTAATGTCCCCAATTTTCTTTCTAACTGGAACCAGATTTGCTACCCAGTTGGAGTATCTCAGTGGTACGATTATTTTTGCGTCCAGGAGCTTTTTGACTTCCCTTTCGACCATGGGCAATAAAATAGGATTGATTTGTCTGATTTTTTTTCTAAAAGGTTTGACACCAGGATTTAGGGGTATCTTGTGTTCAATCACAGTGGTGTCATAGGTTCTCAGCTCTTCGTATGACCAAGCGAAAACAAATTTATACCACCTGAGTAAGTCTTTATACTTGCTTTTTACCTCGGGAGGAAGGTACTTTGATATTTTTACTATCCTAGCCTCCTCTTCGGTCCCTATGTCACAGTCTTCAACCTCTTCTGGTTGGGGTTGAAAAGCAGATTTTAAGGGCATATCATTTTGGTCAAACAATCTCTCCAGAGGGATTAGTACCTTTGGAATCTGATTGTTATTTAATACAAACATGCAATGATTAGCGATATTTTCCTGGAACCCCTGAGGATCCTCTCCCTCTTGCATGATCCATGTGTGGTCATTTTGGTTTTCTTGGTCAACGTGAGTTTCGACGAAGTCGTCCACCATCTCGAGGAACTTCCTAATATGTTTGTCATCTTCAAACACTTGCCAGTGTTGGATGTTGTTTGGTATGGAAGGTTTGTTCCTCACTTGTATGTGATACCTTAGCTTGAAAGTTGTAGGGCGGGTTAACATTGAGGCTGCTTTGGCTAATGAATCGTCTTGCAAGTTTTCAGAGTGTGGGATGAAATGAACATTTATCGACGAGAAGAAATTTTCTATTAAATCCCAGGTGCAATTCATGTAAGATCTTAATCTTGGGTGTTTGGCCTGGTGTTGCCGATTTATCTGTTTCACTATCAACTCTGCATCTCCGTATACTTCCAAGTTCTTTATGTTCAGTTTCCTAGTAGCTTCCAACCCTAAGACTAGAGCCTCATACTCACATACGTTATTGGTGTAGTCTATATCCCACTGAAGCCTGTGAGAGAAAGAAATCACAAATTCATTTTCAGGTGCTACAAACAATACTCCTGCACTTGCTCCTTCATATGACAAGGCACCGTCAAAAAAAAAATTCCAAATTCCAGTGCTATACATATTTTTGCCTATTTTTCCTTATTCATTTTCATCTATGTAATTGTCTTTTGTAAAGCTATTTACACCATCATCAAAAGAAAAAATACGATTCCCTAGATCTTGATCAGCAACATACACAAGATAATTGTTAGGATTATGTGGGTCGCTCACTGTTTATGCTAGCCTCATTTCCCTGTATAGTCAAGTAAACTGTCCACGAAACACAGGAATCGTGGCATAGGTCATGTCTAGTTGAAGAGACCCCCTAAGTTTGGCTCCCCACGACCTAGATAATAGCAAGCTATACTTCGGAGGTATATCGGCGATAACTACATCCATCAGGACGCTTTTCACCGAAACCTGTGCAAGAGTGACTACTAAATATTTTATCATACCCATGCACTTAACTCTCCTTGAATCGAAAGAGTAGAGGTATCCATAAGGCCTGCTGATCTTGAGGCCTGGTCTGTCCATAATATACTTGGGCATCACATTATGTGAGGCTCCAGAATCTAGAATGCAGTTATGCAGTAGTCGATCATGCACATTTAGGGTAATATAGAAGGGAGTGACGATGTCTCTGGCACCCTCGAAATGTGGACCAAAAGTGATATTAGGCTTATCATCTTCCAAGTTTATCGCGTCAAGGTGACTTTCTGGATCCGAAAAACCTATCATTTTGGTTATATACTTTCGATACACAGGATTCTTTGCTAATTCGACCAGAGGGATTGGTATTTTGATCTTATTTATCTCATTTTCAAGGCTGAAACCTCCACTACCTTTGTCCGTTTCTTTGGTTGAAGCCTCGGACTCCTTCTTTTATAACTTATTTGTTTGTGTTGATTTATTTCCCGTGAGTTTACTTACCGGTATATGTGTTTTAGCTATCTTAATTTCTTTTGCTTGGGTCTCAGCCTCTTTTACTTTGGGATTCTGCGAATCTACCCCTTTTATTTTGCTATTAGGTATCTCAGTCTCCTTTGGGGAAGACTCGTATATTTCACCTCTAGGAAGAGTTTTCTTGGGTTGAGGAGTCGACATAGGTTTTTTTTTAGGCCTCAGGTTGTACTTATGTTGGACCTCGGCCATTATAGAATCGGTGATTTGTTGATAGACATAAACATCAGTGTTGTTTATGTCATCATCTTTATTTGATGGTTGCTGAGTGTCCAAGGACTTCTCGTAATCTTCTTTAGTTAAATAATTTTGTGTGCACTCGTCACCCAAATTTGTCACGTCTTCTTCCAAATCCTCGAAATCTTGCAGGTCATTTCCTCCTATAAAATTTTCATTTTTTAAAGGAGTTTGAATTTTCTGGTCTTCATTTTTAATCTGTCTTTGTTGATTTTGAGGGTTGGGGTTTCTTCTGAATTCCCTCTTAACGAAAGGGTATGCCTTGGATTGATCTAGCTCCATTCTGGAAATCTTATTTGATAACTCTTTAATTATCCTAGCCATGTCATCCATTTTATCATCTGAGGATCTACTAGGCCCTGAGGGTCCCGCTTGTTACCTAAAACGTTTGGTTTCTCGGTTTCTCATTTCTACTTTTGTTTTTAATTTGCCAGAAGACATCATGTTAGATTTGATCTCTATGGAATCATATTACATTCGGGTCAGGGTAGTCCCTCTCCTTTCTCTCAAAAGAAGTGCGAAATCGGGTTCGAAGGCTCCCGCAAAGGTTACCTTGGTTGCAGGTTGGGATGGTTTAACTTCGACTGGGATCTTATTATATAACTTGTTAAACCTTTGAATGAATTCCATAACAGTTTCCGAATTTTTTTTCTTTAAAGACCCAAACTCGGTCAAATAATACAAATGGTCATTTCTTTCACCCCATTGTCTAAGAAAATAGTCTTCTACGGCATCATTGGATAATATCGAACCTGCGGGTAGACTTCAAAACTAGGTTCGTACCTGTCCTTCGAAAGTATGAACAAATAACCTTGAATATACATCTTCGTGTTTGAGACCTAGGATATCTGCAAACTGATCGAATAAATTTATATGTTCGGTCGTGGTCAGGTCCCCTTCCCCCGTAAATTTAGGTAAGTTTTTCATGTAGTTTTCAGGAAGGTCATGAAGAAGGACAGGCAGGACCAGAGGCACATATCTGGCAGCTACTTTAGTGAAAAATCTGGGAGGCAGAGGCGGCCCTTGGCCCCCCCCTCCTCCTCCTGGAGCCCCTCCACCTCCTCCTCCTAAAACCCCTCCACCTCCCCCTCCTGCGACCGCCATTGGTAGTATTGGATAGGAAAACAGTGTGTTGTACAAAGGGTTCTAGAACACTAAAAGAGAATATTTATCTCCTTCAAGAGATGAAAAAACTGAAGAAGGGTGAAAAGGGATGCGAGGACTTGGTTCCTCAGATTTGCAAGAGATGTAATCAGGGGAACCTGCGGGCATGGAATCCGAGTATATGGTATACTCTTTCAGACTCGACAAGGTTGGGAAATCTAACTGAAGGGTCAGCGGGATATCGATCGCTGATAAATTTCTGAGGGATTTTCACCTTTATGTACACCAAAGGTTGTCGGATAAATTTCATTTTTAACTTCAGGGAGAGCTAAAGTTGGGTTGGGGGTTTTAGGGGGGGATTCTTGCGAAGTTAGAGGTTCAAAAGAAATCTTGGCCTTGGGTTGTGTGTACCTAAGATGGTAGGCTACAGTGGTTGTCTTAAGGGAACCTCTTGTTTTCAGTTTTCTTTCGGGATCGGAAACATGAGTGGTCTGTTTACCATCTGAGTTTTATCTAGTGTTCCTTTGACCGGATTCCAGCTTACTTAAATGTGGAGTCGCCAAGTGAATGATAAAAATATCCTTTAGAAGGTGTTCACTCTTTGTTCACTATCAAACGGTAGAAACTTGCAAAAATGTCATTCTCCCAGGGAAAACATTTTGTAACTTCATCCCCGGAAACAGCGCCAGAAAGATGTTGTTCCAGAGTCTGTACTTAAGGCTAGAAACTATAGGGTATAGGCATCCGAAAGTGAGTAAAAGATAAAAAGGGGAAAAATCAACCTTCGGGAAAAGGAAGCTAAGGCTGATTTCTAAGTTGTCTATGTCTCGCTTCCAAACGTTCCTGGATACTTATATCCCATTCAATTGCGGCCCATGAACATTCGAGTTCGACTCGGGTGATGGTGGTTTTAAGTATGGTGTCAAAAAGGTTCAAATCGATGCTAGTTTGATCCGATAGGTTGGGTTCAATGTTGGGTTCTATTGCAAAGGGCACAGTCATGGAGGAACAGAAAATGAAAAGAAAGTTCGAGGTTTAAAATGCTACTTCAATTTTTTGACCGTATAAAAGAGAACTTTTGAAATCCGATGTTAAAGGTAGAACACAAACCAAAGGCCTTCTCCCGTAACTAAGTTAACTTTTTAAAGAATCATGTATGAAATGTGAGAAAACATTAAGCCGTCAACAATGTGAGGCTCCTATCAAGGGAGAATCTCGCCCTATAAACAGAAGAGTAAAAAGGCAAGAAGTAATCTGACGAAGTATAATATATAGAGATCTAAAAAGTTCACAGGTCTTGTACCTGCTGATAGTTGATACAGAGGAAAAACTGCAAGCGATTAGACGACTAAAAAATTGGTCACCACAGTAGAAGTTGCACTAAATTGTAGCTAAGCATTCATCAGAAATATATGCGAAATGAAATTTAATGTAAGATAATAGAGAAAACAAAACTCATAACTCAGTCTTCACGGAAACAGGAATCTTCAGATTGCTTTGTATTAATTTTCAAAACAAAGAAATTCTCTATTAAAATCGTCCAAGAAAGGTCTAGCCCCCTACTTCTCTCTTCAAAATGCCTATTTATACAAACTTCTAAACATTCGAATTTCAATCGTTCCTGAAGTTTTCGGTTACAAAATGGGAATTTTAAGAGTTTCGCTTCTTTGTCTTTGTCCTCCTTCATGCAGGTAGAGCACCTTCCTTTCTTTGATCTTTGAGTTCTAAAAATAGAATAGGCAGACACTTGTCATTATTTGGCACCAGAAACCTACCCCTTCGCCTACTTGTTGCAAGTGATGCACCTCTCCACCAACTGGGCTATCAACCTGGAAGGCTCTTCTTGGTTGTTTTCCTCAAAAGTGTAACAATCCTTCACTAACTATGGCAACCTTACCCCTACTTGTCGGTCTTCAGTGATGATAGAACATAACTGTACACTTGGTTTTATTAACGATTTATCCACTTGGACTATATCAGTCTGTCTTATCTGTGATATTGCAGCCTGCTCTTTTTCCTCATTCTCCTTGATATTGAGCAGGCTCTTGGCTATATCGATCTATCCCAGTGCCCCAGTGTTTCTTTCCCTATCAAGATCCAACAAACTTTCATTTATCAACCCGAAAGTTTATTCACAAGAGTTTCTCATTTCTTTTGCTCGTTCTCTGCTTTCTGATATATTACGCTCCCACGCCTTCAGCAAGATATTACCTATGGTTTTATCTGGGATGGAAAGCTTGGAACTACTGACCATTTCTTTTCTCATCATGGCTATAACAACCTCTTGGAAAGCAACCCGAGCTACCCCAGCTTCTCTTTCTCTCAAAGAAATTTCTTCCAGTACTTGGTCAATGGTCTGGTAATGGTTTTGGATGGCCTCCACTTTAGCAAGTAAATCTTGTTGAGCTACTGACACTCTTTTTCTGATTTCAATGGCTTGGGATTTAAATATCCCGATATCTATAACCTGGCTCTCGACAGAATTCAACTTTACCTGTAACTGCTTGATCAGTTCTTCTTGCTAGCTTACCTGAGCTTGGTTGGTCTGGGCCGACTGATGTATTTTCTCGAGATCGGATCTAAGCCGCTCAATTTCCTTTTGATCAGCTGCTCTGGCTTGCTGTAGACCTATGTTCACCTGATCTCTAGTATTTTCCTATGTTGTAGCTAGCTTAGCCTCCAATGTTCTGATCAAACGATTCTTCCACTTTAACTGTTCCTTTAGAGATCCGACGGAAAATTGGTTGGATGTAGCAAAATCCCCCAACATCCCTGCTATCTGGGTGGCAAATTCCTCCTTTTTAATGGCCTTTCCATCAGCTAGGATTTTGAATTTTTTGTCTACTGTGCCCGCTTCTCGGTAAATCTCTTGCTTCACAATGGCCTTTCTCTTCTTATCGAAGAAGAACTCGTTCGAAGGAAACTCTTCTACAGTAATGGGCATTAGCTCTTCGCCGAAAATCCATCCCGTGTCAGGGGTCCCCTTTTTAGACTGTAGTGGAGTGATAGACACAATGGGACTGTCGATTTCCTTGGATGTTTTTTCTGGGGTAACAACCGTGGCTAGCTTGTTTGATGGGTTGGGGATCTCGTCTTCCTATTTTGGGTCCCCGGTTTCCTTTTTCTTTTCCTGATTTTCCTCTTGGTCATGATCTTAATATTTTGAACCCTTGGCTTCCATTTGTTGTATATCTGTAGTCTGTGGGTTCTTACCCTATAAAACTGGGGGAAGGAATCTCCGTCTATGTTCCTGAAATTTGAAGAAATCGGCCATCTCCACGGGCGACAAGGCTTGAATCTGACTTAGGACCTCGGCATAGGATCTCGCACCTCGGAAGATGTCATCATGAGTCGAATTCTCATGTTCGTATATTTTCAGGCCACAATTCACCATGTGATTACTCAAGACCTTGTGTGGGTCATGTTTCTTAAACTCAATGTCAACCAATTTAAAATCCTCCAAGTCCATAGCCTCGGCTTTGGCGTGTCTAAAATCTAATAAAGAATATGTATAAAAATGAATGGGGAAGGGTGGCCATACCTTCTTCGAAAAAACCCTTCAGCTCTTTTCTTATGCCACCAATCACAGTTTGTCTGGCGATTTCGCGACATACCAGCTTATCCAGCATGAATAGTGGTAGAGCATACAGGGGAACAGAGGCGCTGAAAACCCTGATGTATGAAAAATCTGCCTCTACATACCAGTCAGCCACACTACTCAAGTTGGTCGTGATGCTGTCTGAAATCCTGGGAGGTGGGTTACCGAAGATGGAGACGTTCATCGATACCATTACCCAGTTGAAAATATCATATATGAATTATTTGTCCTTGTCCTCCCAAAGTTTTGAGTGATAGACATGAATAGGCTCAGCATTAGATAGACTCCAGCTCTAGCGCATTAGAGGGAAAGGCATCATGAAACAAATAGCGTCCATGATGTAGGTGGACATGAAAAACAAAGCTTCTTTCCCACTCACCTTCTGCGCTCAATATTCTTTAATTCGACTGGTTAGATTGCCCGACAATAGTTTGGCCCAGTCAAAATAAAAACCTTCAGTGACTGTATGAATCAGAGGCACCCATGGGAGGAAAACGTGTGCGATGTCCTCCTTCCCATACAACCTACAGGCCATCATTTCTATATACCTGAATTGTGGTTTTAAGGAGGAGATTGAGTAAATTCCATTACCATCCACTCTGAATTTTGCGGGGTGCGAAACCCAATCCTTGATCAGATCAGACAAGTTTCTTCCATATTGCTCGCATTCCTTCCACTTGAAACCTTCCAGAAACTCAGAATCGTACGCGAAGTTTGGTGTGGGTGACAGCTGATACATTGCCTACAAATGTTCTGGTCTAAAAGTCCCAATCATCACCTTCTGCTCGTTGATAATAGTCCTGGTCGGGATATCCACATGGTCTAGTGCCCATCTAATCATATCATAATAGGGAAGGAGTTATGGCCTTGCTGCTATTTTTTGCATCTCTGCTTGAATGACGATTTTTTATTTGGTGTCCAAATCATCCCTCTCATTATCGCTGGAATCATCTGAACAATTCACCGATTCGGACTGAAGAATGTCGGAGATGTATGTCCAGGTTTTGACAGTATCAATACTTCGGGGTGAAGTATCGGAAACAACATCTGAGCCCTGACCTAAACTCTCGGTAGCCGCCTTGGACGCTTTTCGTGGAGCCATGATAGAAAAATCTATGTTTAAATCTCCTGTAGTAAGAATTGTAAACACAGAAAGAAGTTATCCCGGTGAAAAAACAACAACAACTCTGCGCGCAAAATTGAAATAAAAATGAACAAATAAAAGAAACTCCCTTTCTTTAATCTTTCAACTTTGTGTCAGACCTTGCTAACAGAATGGTCAAATTGTTTAATGGAGATATTTAGGTGTGAAATGAGATCTTATTTTCCATTAACTCATCAACATTCAAATCAATGCCATAAATGCTTAAAAGATTTGTGATAATAAAGAAATGCGGAAAGATTCAAAAATCTCATCTATAGGCTACGTATGTTAAAGGTCCTTTAAGGAATTAATTAATTTAGTTAATTCCATTAACTTTGTACTTTCAACCCTCAAAACCTCTTTTCGGCATTCGCCATCTTGGATAATTTCATTCCTAGTCTTGGAGTCCAAAATACCCAAAATTGTGATGGCGTGATTTAGTTAAAAAATCATGATCTGACTTAAGTTCTTAATTAACCCATGCTTAGTTAATAAAAATTGCGACTTCGCGACTCGAGCTACGAAGGTAGAGTTTTTTGGGAGAGTGATTGCTGAGTCACGAAACCCTGACAGTGCTTAACTAGGTTTTAAAGTGACTTACCCCTGACACTAACCTGGGTGAACTTTTGAAATCGTTTCGTGACTTCGCATATTGGAGTTTGGAAACCTTGCGACTTGTAACTCCTTTAGCGCGATAATGCGAGGTAATAAAAGTGATAGACTCACTTAATGGTTAGGCGACGGTGACTTAGGAATATAACGGCTATCACCACTTAGCATGTCGGGGTAAACTTTTGATTGCAAGAATTATATTTCAACCACTTGTAAAAGGCGGCTCCAACAGGAGCCATGGAGGCTTGGGCCTGGTGCCCAAGAAGGGTTCGAATCCCCTCCCCTTTGCATCTTTTCGCACACACATAAACCTGAACTTAGCAAACAGCAAGAAAACTGAACTAGCAATCAACATCACACTTGGACCAAGGCAGAGCAATGCCAAATTGAGGGTAAAAACACCATTTCTTCATGCAGGATCTTAACACAACCAACAAAATTTTCCTTAGTTTTTTGGAAATAGGATTGATGGGTTACCTAGTTAATTTGTTTGAAGATTGTTGCATGGAATCTGGCTACCCACTACAGAGCTGTAACTGCTGCAATAAAATCCTCCCTCTGTTTCCATGAATTCTTGTTACAGAGCTCCCCCCTTTGGCCAAACTGTCAAAATGGCTTGGGAGAGGAGAGAGGGGGGAGTTTTGATTTTTTCCAATTTTACAAAAAACCAATTTTTCCCAAAATTTGCATGAGGCTACGTGCCTTCTCCCACATTTTCCAATTTTCTGAAATATATTAATAAAATTTTCAATTAATTTTTTAATATTTCTTGGAAAAATGTGCAAGTCAAAGTTTGACTTTGACTTTGACCCTATTGCTACTGACTTAGCCCAAAAATGTTGCCCGGTGAGACAGAGTCGGAATCGGACTCAGGGCATGTCGTTGGAAAGGTCTCAATGATCCCATCATGAATATGTCATCACCAACTTGAGCTAATTCCACCTCAAACCTCAAATTTGGCCCAGAACAGTGGTCACTTAAAACCCCTGACTTGTTAGTGGGCCCACATGACATCCAATCTTGCGAAAGGTGCCAAATCTCCATACGATATCCAATCGAGGAAAATGAGGTATCGTCGAAAAGGTGTCGACAAGTACTTCGGCAAGGTGACAATATATTTTTTTGTTGTGATCATTGATGACTATCTTAGCTACTATGAAACCTTACCATGCGAGTCGGTGGACCCCCCTTTGCCTGAAATCATTGACCAACTTGTGACAACTCTAATCGGGCCAACCGAGGTCGGAACGAGGCAAATGAGACATCGTTGGAAATGTGTCTGAGTCTATTACGGCGTTCCATTGCTGAATCTATGATTTATAACTCTTTCCCACCAATTTTAAATCACGAATCACTGCAACCAATTTGGTGCCTGAAAGTAGTCATGAACTTGAGAAAGCTCGTTCTTACCAACTGGGGGTCGAAACCAAGCATGGGATATACCGTTGGAAATGTCTCACATTTTCCTACACCATGTATAGGTTTGATTTTCCTTTTGAGACTAGAATCTAAACAAAATCATACCAGGAAGTCACAGCTATTGGTCTTGGCCATTCAGGTGTCGTTGACTTTGCGTCCCTCGTATGGGGTCATACAGACTCGGAATCAAGCTCATGATAGCCTGTTGAAAATCTTGTCCTGATTCCTACCACATGGAAGTGTTGTATTCGCTGAAACATGACCATATTTCATCTTATTCTTTTCAGAAGGACCCCATCCCCAAGGGACCCACCTAGTAATGGGCAAAGAGGACCAACGTTAAAATTCTCATAAAGTGTGTGTTTAGCTCATGAAACCTGAACCGAACAGCCTTGACATGAGGAAGAAATGTCACAGGAAGGTCTACTACTCCCTGAAGGAAACCAACTGATACTCTTTCAAGGGCAGAGGCCATAGTAACTATGACCCCTGCCACTGTCTTTGACTGGAACCATAGCACCAAGGGGCGTTTATGGAGAAGTAATTGTGTAAAACACCATGTTGAGCCCAGAGCAGATTTTTGGGTCAACACCTGACCCAGTGTCATGCTCCCCACTTGTGTGATCTCTCCTTCCCACACTGATTCATTTTCTACATGTCGTTTGACTATGTCATGCAAGTCGACAAAGTCTTCAGGTGAGTCGAACTATGGGACGCCAATGTTTTTCGTCTCCCTATTGATATTTTCCCAAATTTTTTCTCACTTGGCCCACTTATTATGTATATTTTGTTGAGGTTCATGGGCCATAATTACCCAGTATTCGACTACCTTCCTGATCCAGGAGATGTTGCTATCCAACAGCACTCATATGCCATGCTCCTCTGTGTCTCGTCCCTTTTGTATTGCATTGATATAATTGATTCACTCTACAACCTAATATGTCTTTTCATACCATTTTTGCACGTCTTTACAAGCTGCTAGTTCCATGAGAGTGTCTTCTTGAAAATCGGCTACACATGCAGTGAAGAGATGTCTTTCACTCATGAATTATGCATATGCATCTCGAAATTCACTCTTTAGTAAAATTGTTTCTTGCGTTGAGTCTTCATAATATTTCGCCAGATGGAGCATATGGTATATATCCTTCTTCTCGGCAGCCAGTTCCTTTTCATATCACTTTTCTTGATCCATCATGCATCCATGATAGCCATCCCTACACCTATTAGCTCAGATGTCTTTGCATTTTCTGTGTTGAGCATATTTTATTTTATGGTGATGAGAATCGCGCTATCCAGCGTGAGCCTCCTTTTCTTGGATGTTCTCCTCATTATGGTTTTCCTCTTCCTATCATAATAAATTCCATGTATATTGGTGAACTCATCCACAGGCTCAGGGATTTTTTGGTCTCCCTAGGTCAGAGTGTTTCCCAGGCTTCCTGTCGTATATATTTTCTCTAGGACCGGCTCTTGTATTTCTTTGCAGGGGAAAATTATATATGTTCCAATGGCTCGAACTCTGTCTAGTTTTCATCATATGGTGGGGTATCAACATTAATTGTAGAGACATTCATAGGCTCAACACTTACTTGGTGATTGTTTGTTAAGGTGTCAATCTCTAGTTGTTGCAATTCCTCTTCTTGTTCACCAGAACCTATATCATCCCTAGAGATGTCTTTCGGGGTCCTCGATAGGTCAAGAAATTTAGTATCTAGGGTACTCTCAGCCTCATGGTCACCTTGTAGATGGTTTAGAATCGATTCATAGGAGCTTGTCACAAATTCTTCGCCTGGTTCTCGTAGGATCTTTTAATGACTATGGTTGAGTTTTGATTTTGCATGCATTAATTAACCCTTTTAAGAAGCTTAATGAAAAAATGAGAAAAGAAGAGGAATTATGACAGCCATATACACATATGCAGATCTGAAATGGAATAATAAACAGCAAACCATAACACGAGAATTGATAACGGAGTTCGGCACAACGTTGCCTACGTCTCCGGGCCTTTGTCTCTGTGGGGGAGGCTTCATTATTTCTGTTCAAAAATATAAAAAGTACATCACATCAATGCCAATTGGCTACAAGACTAATCTGGTCATGTTCTTCTAGATCTCTAGAACCCAGCAAAGAAAACAGCACGCAAAATGGATGTCCGGAGCTCCCAGAAATGGCCC
>ML794091.1:82306-93757 GCA_009831015.1 Picea engelmannii | reverse complement strand
AGAAATGAAACTCTTCCATGATGGAAATACATTACCCACTTGTTGTGTTCCCTTTTGCAACTTGCTTTGCCACCAGATGAGAGTTGTACTTGCAAGTCTCAAAGATGCCAACTTGATTTGTGTGGCCTCATCTTTGATCTGTTTCACACTGCAATATACCTCCATCTGCCTGATCCAATTGTCAATTTTTTCTGCATTTACTTTACCATCATATATGGGCAACTCAAATTTAACATCAAGTTTTAACAATGGCATTTCATTCTTATACTTATAAACATGTTTCTTTCCATTAGATTTAGAACTTGAACTTGAAGAAGAAGGAGGTGATGATGGAGGTGAAGGAGGAATCTGAGGATGGTCCTCTTCCTCTTCACTTTTTCCCTTTGAAGATTCACCCAAAACTGGTCTCTTTCGTTCCAGGTAATCCTCGTACAAAACTTTCACCATCTCTGACATAGCAAAGAATGTTTTCCGGAACTCTTTCTCATCCTGAGAAATCCCTTCTTCCGATGCCATCTTCTCGTTGTGAGAAGCTCTCTTTCTCAATCCAATTAATGGATTCTCTACAAAAATCTCGCCTTCACCATGTTGTAGCTTTTCCCTGGTTAACATGCAAAACTCAAATCCAAATGTCAACTAGCTCTGATACCACTTGATCCGTAGGATCTTTTAATGACTATGGTTGAGTTTTAATTTTGCATGCGTTAATTAACCCTTTTAAGAAGCTTAATGAAAGAATGAGAAAAGAAGAGGAATTATGACAGCCATATACACATATGCAGATCTGAAATGGAATAATAAACAACAAACCATAACACGAGAAATGATAACGGAGTTCGGCACAATGTTGCCTACGTCTCCGGGCCTTTGTCTCTGTTGGGGAGGCTTCTTTATTTCTGTTCAAAAAGATCAAAATTAAATTGCAGCAATGCCAATTGGCTACAAGACTGATCTGGTCATGTTCTTCCAGATCTCTAGAACCCAGCAAGGAAAACAGCACGCAAAACGAATGTCCGGAGCTCCCAGAAATGGCCCACAAGCGTCTGCTCCTCAATAACTTCCCTACATAAAAATAGCTTTGGCTTGGCTTCCCTTCAGCATAAATCTTATCTAACTATCCTCCATGGCCTCAAACAGGCCTGGTTTATATAGATCTGAAGTTGGTTATCCATCCCCAACTTCCTCCCAAAATTTGGGCTCCAAAAATGCCCAATATCTCCCAAAAATGGAGAAAATCTATTAATAACAGGCTCAATATCAAATAAAATCCAAAAAATTAACAAAAAAACCCACTTTGCAATAATAATATGGGCGCATCCCCCTTTTGGCGTGCTCCTGGTCATATGGGATACAGCCATGTGGCCGGGCGCTCCACCTGTTGTGTGCTGGCCCCCTGTCCCTGGCTCCTGGTCTTCGGCGTGGTCATAGGACCGGGGCTAACAACCATAACCCCCACGCCCTTTTTGTTTGGTTAGGTTTGGATCTTGTGGGATTCCCCGTGACCTGTGGCTATTCCCTATCCGCCAACTCCCCGCGATTGTGGTCATGTGATAATGTTTGTTGAACCGTGGGCTGGGGCTAAGCCCCAGCCCTTTCCGCCCCCAACCATTTCTTTGATTAAATTCAAATATATTTATTGTCGTATAACTAACAAGGAACATCAGTGGGGTGGGTAGTTAGCCCTGTCCTTCCAGTCCATAGCTTGGAGGAAGTTCGGGGGTTCGACCCCGGTGAAACCATATAATTTTACATAAACCACGAACCAACCACAAGGTGCCGCGTGGCACTGTACGGACTGTACAGTCATCCCTTTTTTAGGTTGTTTGGGTTTTCGGACAAAACTTGATATCTTTCACATACGGATCTCGTTTGACGAAGTAAATATATGGACAGAATCAAGAAGATAAGATGAACGCAATGGCGTTGGTTTCGTCGGATTCCGAGCACTTTCATTTTTGAGCCTTTTTGAGCCCTGTCAGGATTTTGGATCCCGGTTCTGGATCAGACCGGCTCTTGTATTTCTTTACAGGGGAAAATTATATATGTTCCAATGGCTCGAACTCTATCTGGTTTTCATTGTCTGGTGGGGTATCAGCCTTAATTGTAGAGACATTCATAGGCTCAACACTTACTTGGTGATTGTCTGTTAAGGTGTCAATCTCTATTTGCTGCAATTCCTCTTCTTGTTCACCAGAACCTAGCTCATCCCTAGAGATGTCTTTCGGGGTCCTCGATAGGTCAAGAAATTTAGTATATAGGTTACTCTCAACCTTATGTTCACCTTGTATATGGTTTAGAATCGATTCATCGGAGCTTGTCACAAATGCTTCCCATGGTTCTTTCTCCTCTGTGATTCGTACTGGAGTTATAAGTGAGACCTTTGATCTCCCTTCATCATCATAAATAGTAATTTGATCAAAGAGGGTGTTAGGAACACTTTTTTGACCTGGTGTTCTTGGAATCTCATGGTGGGTTGGAATATTCATCATTGATCTTGACTATGGTGATGGAACTCTAGGGATTTCCAGATCTGCGGTTTCCTCCAGTGGGGTTGATTCTGAGCCATTTAGCTCCTCTTTGATGTTGATTGGGTCGATCGAGGTGATCCTCATAGGTTCTAATAGTTTATGATAATTTTCTAACTGTTGTATGACTCTTTGGGATTCTTTTAACAAAATCATCCCCCTCCTCTGTGCCTCTGTAGCTTCTGCTGCTATGTTTTCTTCTCTAACCCTGATGGCTTCTTGAGCTATTTTTTCTATGGTTTTGACTTGCTCATCCATACTCATAGCTGTGAGCCTAATCATATTTGAGTTATATTTTCTCTATAGTACCTCCTCCCAGTCATGAGCACATTCTGTAAATATCTCGTCTTCAAACTTATCATGTGCGTATGGCCAACAAGAAGGGACTTGTGATGCATGCTGAAGAACTAGGCCTTTAGGGTCATGTTTGCAAAATTGACCTGTTGGGAATTTTTATTCCAGTTGGCTCAAGCCCTCTTTTTTATATTGTGCAGTATCCTTCACTATGCAAAACCCTACATGGAAACCATAGGGTATGAACACTCATTTCTTGTCTTTAACCAAAGTGGTATTATAGCCCTGCAGGATGGTCTGGTAATAGATTTCTCCTACGACGAGTCGTTCTGGGACATGAGTGGGGAGAAAATGTCGTGCATCAGTAGCCATGAACACCCTGATATAAGTCATTGTTTCCTCTAGGTAACATTGGTGTACTTTTGAAATCATTTTCTTGGCCACTACAAACAGTCTTGGGCATTCTTTCTTGAAAATAATAAAATAGACACGAGCTATGAATTAATTGCAAATGAGAGCATAAGATTTTTTTTACGTGTTTTCCCAGAGGATTTTGAGGTAGACATGTATAGGTAAGCTCAGTGACATGCCATCTCATATTTGTCCCAGTGAAGACATTCCTTGCAGGATTATGTCTGGCAGATATGAAGCCATGTGAAATGTGGGTGCTTCTCCATCCTTTGGTATCTGAGCCTGCAATATGTTGGTGCTAAATTGTTTAGAATGACTTTTCCCCAGTTGAAGCTAATCCTGGAGATGGCCATAGTGTATGCAAGGGGAATCCATGCCTCCGATAACTTATCATAATCTCTCTCCCCGTATAATCAGTAGATTAGATCCATTAAATATATGTATGGCTCCCTTAGTTTTGTTGTCTTGTACCATATGTTGCTCCGGTATGTGAATTTTTTGTCTTCCTTCCACCAGGAGGCCATTAATTGGGTGGTGTCATGGAACTCATAGAAATTCACTACGAAATATGTGTTTAACCTCTCCTCCAGGTCCCTGATCTTGTAATATATTTGGACCTCTATAAGGAGAAAAACACTGACACATTTTGCATTATCATCATTGACTACACACTTCATCGCATATGTATGATCGATTATCCACCCTAGAGTCACAATACATGGAAATACCAAGGTTTGGGAGGCTACTATATGAAGGCATGACCGTCGGATGTTCAGAAAAACTTGGTCATCGAGTGCCCTTACATCCGGGTCGTTGTGGAGAATAAATTTCGGGTAATCTTCCCAATTAATTATGTTGAAAAACTCTCCCCATTGAAAGAGCATTATATTTGACCCAATTCTTGATTTTGTATCACAAAAAGCAGGGGCTGATCAAATGCCTTCTTAGTTGACGTTTTGATGACTAATTTTTCTCTAGTAGAAAATTCCAACTGCCTCGCAGTGACAGGAGAAGATCCTTCACCAACCTCTACTTCCTTCAATTTTGGTGCCCTTGGAGAGAATCTGGTCATTATCTTCCTTGTAGGCATTTTTCTCTTCTTCGTACTATCTTAACTTGGTTTTGAAATTATGGGAATCAATTGCAACTCTTGAGACACTCTTTTTGCGTCTTTTCACTTCTTTGACTACTCTGGAAATGAGAAACTTGTGTGCAGAATGTTGGGGTTTGACTATCTTAGTGATTTAAATGAAAAAAATACTTACCTTGTCACATCAATTCTTTAATTCGGGGTGTAAGTGCAATTTTACAAAATCTATCACCAAGATCCATATTATGCTTAAGATTAAATGTAATTTTAGTTGGTGACGCAGGAGCGAGCTATATTGTGGTTCATCGGCCATTTCAAATTCTCGTTATTCATTTGACGCATGATATAGAAACGTATGTGGAGAAAAACATGAATTTACCTATTAAATGAAAGAATTTGATCTTATTTTGTGTTGAAAATGTCCCATCATTCCGTTAATTTAAACGGATGGATCAGGGATCGACGTTTTTTCTTAGAAAATGTTCAATGATATCTCTTGGAAAAATATTTGATGTTGATCCATCTTGTCGTACGGTGCTGATGTTGAAATATTGAACTGGAAGTGGGATTAGGACACAGGGAAACTTGAAGTGACTCGGGATGAAACTAGGTCGCACGAAGTTCCCACGTGGCAGAGACACGCGAAATTTTAAATTTGGCTCCTTCGCCTAAGAGTTTATTCGGGATCATGGATTTTCGTTAGAAATGTGCTTTGAAAAATAGGTCCTACCCTACTGATGTCAAAGAAGTAATGGGGATCGGCGATCAGCGATATGTTTAAACAAGTGTTCCTGAATTACTCCCCTCAAAACTTGTCGATGCCGAAAATGCATCGGCGATCGATGATCGTCGATGTATCTATGTGAAAACTTCCACCATTTAAATATTTGGAATTTCATCGACTCTAAAAAATGCATCGGTAATCAATGATCGGAGGTTCTTTATGGCCTACATTAGTATCTTACCCTTCCATACTTCACCGACATTGATGGGATATCGGCAATTTCCTGAAAATTCTTTGCAAAAAATCAGTGCAGATCTACTTTGTTTTTTATCGATGTCAATGATACATCAGTGATCGAAAATTATTGTTACTATATGGTCATTTTATGCTCATATTTTTCCAATGACAAAAATATGTGTGTGGCTCACAATTTTAGCTGTGAATTCTTAGTTAAAATGCCAAGTTCATTTTTAGATACAAAGGTTTCACTTTGATAGGTCCAAATAAATACAACTTGATCGATGATGAGACAATAAAACGAACTTAATGATCCCTACACAATGGCCTCAATTCATAAAGTAGAACAAAAGAAAACAAGTGGTACCCAAAAGAGAAAAAAATTTCATAAAATATTTGAGGGTGTGTTGAGCGCTCAACACCACCAAGAGTAAGTGTGAAAATGATATGGTTTAGGGATTACTTTATGGATTATGGTGTTAATACATTTCTATGAGCACAATTTTGAAGGTTGCGCTTACTCTTGAGTTACCCAATATTTGTGTGCCACCTTTTTCCAAACCCTTTTTTTCATTTTTCTAGTCCATGCTTTCATTTGCATTCGCAAATTTACAGGTCCCCTTTTGTTCATGGTTTCAGGATATACCATTACTTCTTTGGGACTGAGGCAAGCACTGAAAGAGTAGAGCTCAAGTTGGATTGAATTTTGGTGGTCCTGTTTTTCTATGTTCACTTTAATTTCTAGCATCATTTTCTTATTCTTTTATAGCAGTTGTGAAACAACCTATGGGCCTTTAGCCCCTCTTCTCAAGAAGGAATGGACCATAGATGAATTTTAGGATATGTGAAAGGATTTAATATGGAAGGTGTTAATTATGGTTAGGATCATAACTTTACCCTTAGGATGTGCCCCCCCCAAAAAAAAATTACTCCTATTCCTAAGGCGGTGACATCACGGGACTAGGGAATAGAAGCTTACCACCAAGGTGAAACAAGAAAACTGACACAATTTCCTGAACTAGTGATCCATTATCTAACTTCAACCAAATATCCTCATCCACATGCCAACAAAATTAAGCACAACACTTTACATAAAATAAGGACTAACATACCTCATGGTGACAATAGCTTACCATATCTCATACTCTCATACCACAAGGTTGTTTGAATGTGATGAAAATTAGTTGATCTAATCTAGGAGGAAAATGATCGGAGGTGTTGGTATGCCATCTATGAACATGTTTATCATCATCATCATGGTGTAGATCATGTTCTCCATTGCAGGCCTAGAGACATGATCTCCATTAGTTACCCCTAGGCATGGGGGGGTAACATTTAGCTCCAACATTGGGGAAATATGCTCACCGTAGAGCACATGAGAATCTCATCTTACCTATTTTTCTAAGAGTTGCAATATTGTATCCACGTAAAATGACAACATCCTTTATAAGTATATTTAGGTGGATATGATCCGTTAGTTGTCAGTGATAAATCCAAAATCATGCTAAAAAGAAAATTTTCCTTAACTAAAAAATGATAAGGAAAAATATTCAATGATCAAATGCAATTTCCTAACATATATTAAAATGAAAATGAAACATATACATATGAAAACATGGTATTCAAATTCCCTAACCTACACTAATCTATGTTAGTTGAAATTCTAGGTATAATCATATAACCAGTAAAACCATCCTAGCATTGTATCAGAATATTTTCCCATGTGCTTCATCATAAACCAAAATAAAGATAAGTCAAGCACAAAAAGGTCATGATTTGAGACATACATCATACCATAACTAGTCATAAAATGTCACTCATGGAGGCAGGTGGGAGGGATAAAGTCATGCAAAGAAGTAGCACCACAACCCTACCCTATCCATACCAGGACAAGACCAAAAGTATAAGGAAAATGTCGATTCATATCCTCATCTACCAAGCTAACACTCGAATATAGATAAGGGATGAGAAGGAACCTAAGGAAAACTCTAATGTTTCCCATGGAGGAAGAGAGAGCAAGGTAAGGTATCAAACCAAGCCTGGAGAAACATTGTTTCTCCCAACCCAATGTTTGTTTATCTTATTTGTGAAATTGAAAAGGACTACAACAAACCATAGGTTGAAAACAACTCTATCCTACGGGAAAGTGACTATTATGTGGATAGCTCCCAACAATATATGTAGTGGAATAGCAAGGTGAAAATGGAAAATGATGAGAAATTTCATCACAAAAAACTTTTTCTAGGACAATCATGTCCTTACCCTCATCAAAGTTAGAGTGCCACGGTGGTTGAAACTTTTCTTCGTAGAATAAATCCAAGTGCTCAAAAGAGAATGTATCAAACCACCCAGGATAAGATTAGAAATCGTCAAGAGAATGTTGCAATAAATCATCCTTGGGTGGTTGGAAAAAATATGTAATTATGTCATCTTCATGTTTCCAAACATCCAAATCAGTACCAATCACATATGGTTGTTCTAAGGGAAATGATTGAAAATGACCTTCAATGTCATAAATGGGGTCTCTGATAAAGCTATAACAAGCCACATCCCATTTATGTCTCCCAACATGTATAAACTCGTCAATATTTCTAACCACATCATCATTTTAGTTATAATGTGAAGGGCCTAATGCATCCAAGGGTTCCTCTAGCACATCTTCACTTTATTATTCATGAAATGCATCAACATCGAAAACTTGGAAAGGAGTGTAACTTACCACATTATTTTCTTCTTGTGAAGGAGGAATGGAGGAAAGGAGGAAAGGATGACTTCACCAAGTGGAGGAGAAAATAACGGCGCTTCATATTCTTGACGAGCATGTTATCATGGGATTTTAACTTATGCCAAAGCCCCAACACAAGTCCGCAAATATCTGTAACTATGGGATAACCCACCACTATCACCTTAGTAGAAAATCCCCATGTTTTAGTGATGGATGAGGTTCACCATAGGGAAGGCATTCTTGGTAACCTCAAGGGATCAGATAACAAGTGATATAGCCAATATTGGAGCACCCTCTCACTATTTACCTAAGTCAAAGTTCTAATTATCTGAAATTGAGGCAAAGGGAAGTGTTTTGGGTACCTCCCTAGAAAAAGAACAAAGAAAGCATATATATAGAAATTTCCAAGTACCAGTATGATAGTAATACCTCAAGAGATAGTATACAATGAAAATATATGCTAACTGATACCAAATTTCAGCAAAGTAACAATATACAACATCAAATAGTATTTTGTAACAGCCACAATAAATTTATCTCAGAATTGCAAGAAACGATAGTGAAAACTTAACATATATCCAATAGATCAATTATCAACCATTCCAAGCAATTTATGAGTATGTTAGCCAATAGTTAGGGTAAATTATGCAACAAATTTAAGTAAATTATATGGTTGTAGCAATGTTTTGTAATAGAAGAAAGATAGTTAGTGGATTAGGCCAAGATAGTGTTAGAAAAGGTTAGTGAAAGCTTTAGAGAATGATGTTTGAAATTTTGTTTGATCAAATTCCTTCACAAGAGAAATGAAACTAGTTCCATTTGGGCTATGGAATCATTTACAAAAGCACTCTAAATGTAACTTGGAGAGTAATGATAGCAATGTCTAAGTAAATGGGATAAATTTTAAGGTGCTAGCACCTTAGGGCCTTTAAATCCAAGCCTTGAGAGAGGAATTGGATAGAGTGAAAGAACCTTTGGTATCTAGCAAATTCTTTTCCTTCCTTAGATTCTTGAAATCAATAGCAACAATCTTCTAGAACCAAACTCCTAAAGTGATATCACTGTGGGGATTTAGGAGTTTACCCTAGATGATATTTCCTTAACAAATTAATGGATGGAATATCCTTTTGAGAGGAGGAAGCACTTATTCTCCTCTCTTAGGGTTTACACAAGCAAGATACTTTCAATATGAACAAGTAAAATTTAACATAAACGTTCAATACATGAAATGAAATTATGGATTTTACTTACTTCACCAAGATTCACCAAGAACAAACCCTAATTTGTAGAAAATTCCACCAAGAATGAGCCAAGAATCATCCAAAACTTTCCCTCCAAGAGATAGCGCACTAGTAAAAGATCCAATGTTGCCCAAGAAAGTGAAAATTTCAGTTCAAGTCCTATTGTGAGAGGAAAGAGTTATGAAAAAAAATAAATGGTGGCTAGACATACTTATATGGGAAATCCTACCCACCAAAAGACTTATCCAAAATTCATGTATTTTCAATAAATGAGCCTACTTCTTAATTTTCCCATTCAAATTACAAAATATTTAATTTTTACAAAGTAAACCCTAAAAGGGTGATGTCATCACTTCTTAAGGTCACGTTGAGCTCCAAAGGTGAAACATTGGGCTGGAAATGTGCAATGTTGGGCCTCCAAAGGTAAAACATCATGCCACAGATGACAAAATATCATGTATTAAGCCTTCTCCTCTAAATCATCATCTCCATCAAACCCTAACCCTCTCAATGGTGACATCATGGGATAGATGGGTGAAATATAAGCCTCCAAAGGCCAATATCCAAGTGGAAGAAGGTTGGAGCCCACCAACAAGTCATTCCCATGTGCCTCCAAAGGAAATGCATTTAATCATCTGGGTGTAACATCCATCATTAAGTGGTGCCCCAGACATGGGGTCTAGCATCCATCCTTGGGCTCCAAATCCCTCATGGAGGTCTGAACGAATTCATATCCCCATGAATACACGTTCATCAAGCAAGGCCCTGAAAATACAAATAGATGCACCCTCCAAGGGTCCCCAAGTCACAAGAATCATTCCAAGTAAGCCATATCTAATACAAGAACCACCCAAACATGTGCATCAAACCCCCCTTTTCAAATTAAAAAAATGCTCAAAGACCTTAAAAGTTTTTCCTAATTTAGGTATGGGAGGGGTGTCATCGTGCCCTATTGGGTAAGACAACACCAAAGTCAATGGATGTTTCCCAAGAGGATCCTATATAGGTCATGTAGTGAGTGTGAGGTGGATTTTTGGGTAAGACTTCTAGGTATGGGGTCCTTGACATACAAGCATTTGTATTGTATCATTTATGGGTGCCTTTGTAGAGGGTGTGTTTCATCCTTCAATTTCAATACAACCTTTTTCCAAGCCCTTTTCCATTTAATTTATTAGAGTTTCAAAATTGAGTACTATATGTGTTAGGATATTTAGACACTTAGGAGTTAGTTAAGATCTACTTGGTCGAATATGTTGTTAGGTAAAAGTGTGTTTATGTTAAGAACCCAATACTGAATACAAAAGCACCACAATAGATATAGAAGAACAATATAGAAAAACACAACTTTATTATATCAAACCCTTGAAGTAGGGCAACACCATACAATGGATCCTATTATGGAAGGGATCCTCTCCTGTTCACTTGCCTCTTCGAGGGGGCATCTTCCTATTGAGCTACTGCTCCAAATACAATACTTCTCTTCATGTCTCATTACATTACTTGAACCCCTTTATATAGTGCTACCATCACCTAAGAACATTCTAGAGGAGGAATCTTCTAGAAGTAGAACTTTCTAAGAAGTCCTCTTACATTTATTATATCTAATTACTCATTTATTATATCTAAATACCATAGTGGGCCTTATTTAATAATATAGTGGACCTAGTCCACCTTACATTGAATTACCTCCACTATTATCACTATGGGCCCTCTGGGCCCCCCCACTACCTCTCTAGCTACCTTACATTCCATCCCCCTTATGAAAGCATTGTCCTCAACACTTGATGTACAACCATATACCAGGGTCCCATGGATAATTGTGGACCATAATGCTGAAGAAGACTAAAGAACCAAGGTCCCATGTAGAAAGTAAATCCACCATGTTGAAGTAGTCCAACCACCATTGTAAGCCCGGGTCCCATGTCCAAGTGTTCA
Source organism: Picea engelmannii (assembly GCA_009831015.1). NCBI lineage: Eukaryota > Viridiplantae > Streptophyta > Pinopsida > Pinales > Pinaceae > Picea > Picea engelmannii. The sequence goes on along the minus strand of ML794091.1, from coordinate 82,575 downwards.
TGTGAACTCCCCGTGGAAGATTTTGGAACCCAATAACCAACTCCAAATGATGCTCCAAAGACTGACACCTATCATGTGGATCCAAATAAGAAGATCCATCCACATAGTGGAAAAGGTTCGTAGAAGAATATGGAAGGAATAATACCACTGTAAAATATGCAGACTGAATGCTGGTAACTAGCTCCTGATGTGGGACATTGATGTTCTCTACAGAAGGTGGAGTAGAGTCATCAAATAAAATATGGAAGTGGTTGTCATCCCAGAAATGA
>ML794091.1:55331-75939 GCA_009831015.1 Picea engelmannii | reverse complement strand
TTGTTCTTAAGGGGGGATGTTAGGATATTTAGACACTTAGGAGTTAGTTAAGATCTACTTGGTCTAATATTTCGTTAGGTAAAAGTGTGTTTCTTAGTGTGTTTCTTTAGTATGCATTAGTATGCATTTGTAGTTAGGAAATCCTATGGTCACGATATGTTCCTGACATGGAGTGATCTGACAATTCATACTCTCCTCGATATTAACGGCCATTGATCCGTGGCTTAACACCTAATTGGTCCATAATCTCTATTTAAAGAGCATGGAGTTTCATTTTTCGATGATCAATTGTGAGAAACTCTCTTGTAAAATCTCTCTGTAATCTTTTTCTTTGCATTAATAAATTGCTCCAAGTGGTTGCATTGGTTTGGGCCATGTATGTTTCCCCAAAGGGTTTTACCACGTGAAAACATCGGTGTGTTGATCTTTGATCTGGCTATGTGAGTGGTTACTGAAGGTGTTCATCCTCTATTGGAATACTTGTGTTGTCGAACAATATGAAAGGGAAAGTAAAGAGTATCACAATGCCACTTGAAGCTAGGATACATTGAGTGACATTTGCAAAGGAACATCTACCATTATACCAAAACATCTACCTCTATTCTTCATCATAAACCAAAATAAATATAAATCAATCACAAGAAGAACATGAGTTAGAGAAATCATTATGTCATACATAATCATAAAATCTAACTCATGGAAGTGGGAGGGAGGGATAAAATCATGCAATGAGGTATCACCATGACCCGATCCAATCCAACCAAGGACAAAGTTAAGAAAATCATATGAAAGATGATCCTCATCCTCAGCTACGATGTTATCACCAGAAGGTTGAGAAGAAAGGATGATAAAGAGACTACAGGAATTTCTATAGTTTTCTATGGGAAAGGAGGGTGCAAGGTAGGGGATAAAATAAGGCCTAGAGAAAACAAATTGCTCCCAACCAAAGGTTCAATCTTGTCTGTGAAGTTGAAAACAAACCAAGGGTTGAAAACAACTATTTCCTACAGGTAAGTGATTATCACGAGGAAAAATCCTAACCATATCTATAGTTGAATAGAAAGGTGAAGAAGGAAAAGGATAGATGATTTCATCATAAAAATCTTGTTCTAGGCCAGTCATGTTCTTACCTTCATCAAATTTAGAGCAAAAAGATAGTTGAAAATTTTCTTCATAGAATCAATCGAAGTGCTTAAAATAACATGTAGCAAACCCCTCATCGTATGACCATAAATCATCATGAGGATGTTGCAAAGGGTCAACCTTGGGTGGTTGGAACAAATTCGTAATCATTTAATCTCTTTGTTGCCCAACATCAACATTGATAGCAACTGCATATAGTTGTTTCAAAGGAAACAATTTAAGTTGACCTTTAATATCATAAATAGGATCTTCATTATGACCAATTATGTCTCATTTATGACTCCCAATATGTATAAACTCATAAATATTATAAATCACATCATCACTATTGTTAGCACTCTGTAAATTTGTTCGGCTGATAAAACAAACTATAAAGGTAACCTGCAAACCAACTTTAGAGTTGGGTACTAGCCTGCTCAGCTCAGATAGGGCTCTCTCCTCTCACTTGGTATTCAACAGATGAATTTTCTATAACAATCAATGGCTAGGTTTTGTTTCTTTCTAAGGGTTTTTTATAATTTTGTTGGCAAGGAAGGGGAGGGACACTTAGGGCTATGGAGTCAAACTTCTGAAATGAATGGAAGCAATGACTGGTCGGTACAACTCTCCAGAGGATAAAGGCTAAATGAGGCGATAAATATAAGTTATAAATTGTAAATTTGTAGAGTGTAAGAAGAAAGGAAAAACATATAATTGTATCAGAGCATTAAATAAATGAATTCTGACATTAGTTGGGAAGAACTTAACATGGTTTAAATTTCTTAAGCCAAGAGCATCACAAGATGAATTCTAAGCCTTTAAATTTCCAATTTAAATAAAATACAATGAAAATGGAATTTAAGCATTCAGGAAATACATACAAAGAGAGGAGACAAAACTCAGATCACCACCATTAGAATCTTTTCATGGAAACTTCAATATTGTTGCATGTGTATTCTATTCATCTTTAGAAAATTACATTCAAGTTCAAAATATCTAAGATTGTGCTCTTGCACTTCTGCCAACCCCTAATACATTTGGAACTCCTAATATTTATACAAGATGATTTCCTTCGGTTTGAAACCAATTACAATGATTAAAATGAAACGTTTCGGTTTCAGAAATTGATTACAATAATTACAAGGGACAGTTTCGGTTTTGAAACCGATTACAATGATTAGTAAGAAAATGTTTCATGATCCAATTTCTAGCTCCTATGGTGTTTCAGTTTCTTTCTTCCCCACTTGTTCTGCTCTGGTCTTCCACGTGGTCTATCATCTTCAGTGACATCTAGACATCATCTACTGGACCCTGGAAAACTGCATTTTGTCTTACCCAGCTGTATTATCTCCTTCCATTGCAAGTTAGAAGGGATATCATAATATATCATTTCTTTGATCAGGATATCCAGGTCAATGCAGGAAGCATATGACATGATTGGTAGTCCAAGTTTGACTGCTTTAAACTGATTCAGAATCTCAAAGTCTGTAATCAGATGCTCGACTAATGTATCTCCTTTCAGATTTTCCTCTAGGGTTTTAAACTTAGACGGATTCATTCTACACTGAGTGAGGTGAGCATTGTATTCTTCCTGATCATACAATTTTCCCTTGTCATCCCAAAATGGTGGGAGGCCTTTGATAAACAATTCTTCAAACAAATCTTTGAACTATTGCACACTTTTATCCATCTTGGTTCCCTTGGTTTGGACTGATTTTAGCAGGTTATGTTTAGCAATAACCCTCTTGGCCTAGATAATCAATGTAGTTTTGTCTTTAACTCCAATATTCTGAAGGTCTGCAATAGGAATGGAGTTGAGTAGATTTATGTAATTTTGGGCCCATTCTGATGGTTTCTTTGCTAAATTTTCATTCAAAACAGTGCACCTTCTTCTAGTTGTGTTGACTATGTTGTCTTTATAATTAATGAAATTCAAATATACTCTGAACTTGGTAGCTTCGACAGCTATAGATTCCTAGATGATATGCTTGACCCCCTGCAACAGGCCTTTGCCTCTTAGTCTCATATTCAATTTATCTATACTCTCCTAGAATACTTCATTCTCCTTTTGAAATTGAGCCATCCTTTCATCCTTTTCCTGCATCTCCTGCTTCAAATTCTCTATGCTTCCTTTTAACCCTTTTATTTCTCCTTCTTTCTAGCTAACTTATGACATAGCCTAGACAAGTCCTTCATTGTTTGGCCCAGCTTCTGCAGCAGGAGGTACAACTATAGCCCTATTTAGAAATTGTGTCTTCTCTTGTGACCACTTCACCTTTTCTTGTTCTAGCTGCAAAGTCCTAGCCTTGTAGTCAAATGCCTCTTCATGAAGTATTTCTTTTTCATGTTCTAGAGCAACCAGTTATGTTGTTTGTTGATTCTCTGTGGAAGACATTTTCAATTTCTTCTTCAATCTTTGAATTAATTTGTATTTTTCATCCAATGAGGATTTCACCCCTTGGGAGCCTTCATATTCCAACCCCTTGACCTGAGTCTGCCAAGATCTACTAGATGATTTTTCTTTCCTCAAATTCCCTTCCAATTTCATTGCATAAGATGACAGCTTTGAATTCATCAATCTTAAACTCAGGTAATCAGAATACAGCATATCACTAGTATTCTTATGGAATTTGACCTTGTCTGGAGCACTGACATTTTCATACCTTATATTTATCTCAGAGAATTTGTCTTCATCTACAACTACAATGTTAAAGGTCCTCTTCTCAACATCCCTTATTGTGAACAGAGAATATTTATGTTGAGAATAATTTTCCACTTCAAGGACTAAATCCCTCATCTCACCCACAACTATGTTTCCCTTTTCAGCATATTGTTTTTCCAAATCTTCTTTAGATCGATAAGATGACCCAAATGTTTTATCAAAGATGTTTTTCTTGCTACTAAAGGTTCTTGAGTTTCCTTCACTTTGTAGTTTTATTTCATTTTCAACCTCTACAGTGATAGTGCCACTTTCCACCATGTCTAGATTTACTTGTTCTCTAGGCTCTTCCTCCTCTAAATCCACTATCTATGGAGACTATGAAATATTCATCTTCTTAGGAGAATTCTATTGATCACTAATGCCCAAGGCCTCTGAAATGCTTCTCTTTTTGTAAACACTCATCTTAGGAACTTTGACTATCATTTTATGAGAATCTTGTTGTGTTTGACTTTGTTGCAGGGTTTCCTCCACTTGTTGTTTTTGAGTTGGTTGCAATATTTCTTCCATATCAACACAAAATTCTAGGTTTTCCAGCTTATCAAAACCCTCAACCTGTTCATGCTCATAAGGGGTCTGTTTATTCATCAATATTCTCTTGGATATGATTTGGCATGGATCATATCTTCTTCCCTATAGCTGTGCAAAACCAAACTCTTTGAGATTTTCTTGAATCTGATATAAGCATGATCTAGTTTTGGCAATGAAGGGGTCAATGATAAAAGGGAACTTGAGTTTGGAGGCTTTGCGCAACTTTAGGAAATGCTTTGTCTCAGATATAATTCTTTTCCTGATGAATTCAAGGGAAAATATTCTGGGAGTCATAAAAATAGGCAATAGATAGGGGGATTCATGACAACCATAAACCCAGATTACTGTTGAGTGCATGAATAGTACCCAATCCCCCACTCTTCTCTCTAGATTTTTCTGTAGATAGCTCTTCATGTCATCCAAAACTCTAGGTAGGCTGGTGTTGAAAATCAAATTGTAAATTATGGACATCACTTTGTTGATGAAGATGGGAAATGTAATCCTTTTACATCTAGTTGATACAAATGTTGCTTCAGGAAATTATCTCTTATTGGTTTCCAGGAAAATATTCAGCAGATAAGTGTAGTATCTGAAATGTCTTGGAGAGTGAAAATTCAATAGTTGTTTATGGATATTATCATCTATGAATTGATCAAAACTAATGTGGACTGATAGACCAGACTTTGACTGAAATAAGGTCAAAAGGAAACCGAGCATGACTTCGACCACATGTTTGTCATTGTCTAGACCTAAAACTTGACTCAAAAGGGAACAGATCCATTGGACTTCAATAACCATTATACTCAAATTCATTGGTAAATACATACCCTCTGAAAAATGTTATGGTTTGATAATTGTCTTTGAAAACAAATCTCGGACCTCTGATGGACATTCTCTATATACCCTAATTATCTTTTCTTCATTGAAAGGTTTGAAAATTACATAAAATGACTATGATATGTCGAGGGACTCTCGAATTGACAGACTCTCTACCCTACAAAAGAACTCAGACCCTTGTTTATTCACGACGACTCTTTCTTCATGTGAATATTGTTCGGTGCACCAACCTATAAATTAGGGAAAAGGGAAAGTGATTTCGACAGCATAAGGGACTATGGTGGCCTGGACTGCTTCAAGGAACGGTATACACCTTCCTACTTTATCGGAAAAATTGCTTCTGGACACAGAGATGGGCGAAATGGTGATTTCGATATCAAAAATGTATGAATCTTGGTCAATTAGGGATTCTTCATTCACCACAGGATCTTGTTTTGTTACTAAGGTTATGATAGGATCCATGGTTGTGATAAAAAAATACCTGGAAATGAGCAAAAATGTCATGCAAATGGCATACTGTTGAACTGCAGTTGAACGAGGGTGGTCCCGTCAAGGTTCAAACGGTCTAGTGTTCGAAATAATAGTAAAATAAATAACAAATTCCCTTTTATACTTTTTCCAAATTTTGGGGGCTTAAGGAAGTGGTTTGGGGAATCCCTATTTTCACCCCTAAATGCACCTGGTGGTGCCATGTATCAAACAAAAACCATGGTTAAAATTTCATCTTACTCTCCAAAATTAACCTTTGTGTAGTTTCTCCCCCCGAAATCATCCTCGACCATTGATCTCGAGAGTTCACGATCCGCGACATATTAGGCCCCATCAGCTTAGTGCTCCTACCAGATTTAGCTATTTCCTTCCATGTTTATCCCCTTCCCTGGTTTATCAGGCTTCCAAACTTGTTTAGCATCTCGCTAGATCTTGAAATCTTGATTTCACATAAAGAATTCAATGTTGACTAACATGGGCTCCAACTGGGGATGTTATCCTCCCAGTGAGGTAGCAAAGAATGACAAACCAAGTGTCCTTCCATTGGTCCTTATTTCACTCATGCAACTAAATCAATCATCATCTTATTCACAAAATTTCGGTCACATAACTCAAATTATACTTATCATAACTTAGGGCCTTCACTTTGGGCTTCAATTTCTGTTGATTTGATTTTTCTTGCTTAAACTGAATAAGAAAAATGGTTATATACAGTGAAATGGAAAGGGTGAAAATTTCTTTAAGCGATATAATGCTTGAGAAACTTGCCATTCACAGGTGCCCCACCAACGAGATCTCCATTATCTTCCTGTAGAAAATAGGCATTATTTCCACGGTATGCCACAATTTTGAAAGGTCCCAGCCACATATGGTCAAATTTCCCATGCTTTCCTCTGTCTTCAATCATGGCATCCCATTTCAACACCAAATCCCCCACTTTGAAATCATCTTCCTTAGTATTCCTGTCAAAATATTTTTTAATACTATCTTGGTGTAGTTGAAAGTTTTTGAAGGCTTTCTCTCTTGTTTGTTGGACATTGATTAGTTCATTTGTCCTCCTTTAAGTGGCATCTGGTTCAGCATATTTCTTCTATAGAAATCTCATCACTGGTAATCCTAATGAAGTAGGAAAAACTGCCTATGTGCCATACACAATCTGGAAGGGTGAAGTGGAAATAGACCTTTTAGTAGTGATCATGTCATTCCATAGTGCATGAATAGGCTTCTTGTGCCAAACCTTTTTGTTATCTTGCAGCATTTTTTTGATAATTATGGTCAAACTCTTATTGGATGACTCATCCAACCCATTACCTTGAGGGTAATAAGTTATGGAATGGACAAGAGTTATATTGTAATCACTGCAAAAATTTTCCATCTTTTTGGACTTAAATTTTGTTACATTGTCTGTAATGATTTTGATTGGACAACCAAACCTAGACAAAATATTGTTCTCCAAAAACTAAATGATAACAGTATTTGTGGCTTTCCTTATGGGAACTGCTTCAATCCACTTGGTGAATTAATCTGTGGTTGTCAGTATCCATTTGTGCTGAGATGAGGACTGTGGATGAATTTCTCCTATGAAATCAAGGCCCCATTGTCTAAAAGGTGCTTCAACATAAATAGGCTTCAAGGGAAAAGGCTGCAATTTTCTCTTCCCATCAACAATTTGGCATTCATAGTAGCTTGAGACTTCTTTGTAAACATCAGAAAAAATGCTAGGCTAATAGAACCCAGCCCTCAATATCTTGTTCACAGTAGTTTTCCAATAATTGTGCCCTCCACAATCACCTTTATGAAACTCCCTGATGGTTTTTTCCACTTATTCTTCTAGAAAACAACTTAGCAAGATTCCTCCTGGATCCTTCCAATACAAAGATTGATTTAAAATNATCTTGTTCACAGTAGTTTTCCAATAATTGTGCCCTCCACAATCACCTTTATGAAACTCCCTGATGGTTTTTTCCACTTATTCTTCTAGAAAACAACTTAGCAATATTCCTCCTGGATCCTTCCAATACAAAGATTGATTTAAAATACAAAAAAAAAAAAAAAAAATTAGCTTCAAGAACCTGGCCTTGGTTTTACTCGATTCAATAGGTTCCTGCTAATTTCTAAACACATAAATAATATCGGCATACCATGGAGAATCAAGGAATCTTTGGGATACCTGAGGAACCATTTATTCTTCTGAATCTTCTGACAAATCAACAATGAGATTAATTCCCAAGAGCTCACAATTTGTCTGTGCCATCAACTTTGCAAGTCCATGCCCCTTGATCAACTTTGAAGGTTTGATCTCGAGGTCATACTCCAACAACACAGTTATCCACTTGCCCCTTTTTCCCTCAGGATCAGGCTGAGTTAAAATGTCCTTCACAGAACTATTGGGCACATAAGCAATGGTATGAGAATGAAATATAAACTCTAAACTCCTTTAGGGCCTTGACCAGTGTATATGCCTTCTTTTCCATGATATCATAATTTAATGGGGAATCCCTCAATGTCCTTCTATAGTATGTTATAGGCCTCTCAAAATTATGTTCATCTTTTTGTAATAAACACCAACAATGGTGTGCTCTGAGGCAAAAGAAAACAATATAAATTTTTTGCAAAATTGGGCCTGGCCAGCACTGGGGATTTGGTCAATGCCACTTTAATATCTTCAAAGAACTTTCTATATTTAGGGGTCTAATTTATCTCACCTCCTTTTCTGATCATGTTAGTGATATGATTTATGATTTCATCCAGGTTAGGGATGAACCTTCTGACGAAATTTACTTTTCCCAGGAAAGACTGCACTTATTTCTTGCTTATAGGTGTGCCAATTTTAAGGATTCCCTCAACCCTGCTGGGATCTATCTTTATTCCCTCCTTTGAAATAATGTTAACAAGCAAATTCCCCTCTTCCATGACAAAATTAGACTTCTTGGGGTTCAATGAAATTCCAAACTTCCTACATTTTTTAAAATCCCTACTTAGATGTTTAAGATGTTCTTCATCGGAAACTGAATATACAGTGATATCATCTAAGTAAATAACAATAAATTTATCTTTTTCATCATAAAAGGTTATATCCATAGCCCTTTGGAAATTTTCTCCTGCATTCATGAGCCCAAAAAGAATTTTGGCATACATGAAGGTGCCCCGTGATGTTGTAAAGGTTGTCTTTTCGTGATCATCAGGGTGTACCATGATTTGATTGTACCTAGAGAAACCATACATCATTGATATTTTTTTATAACCAACCACTTTTTGCATAATGTGATCCATCTTAGGCAGTGGGAAATTGTCCTTGAGAGATACCCTGTTCATATTTCAAAAGTCTACACATAATCTGATCTCTCCACTTTTCTTTCTGATAGGTACCATATTTTCCACACACTTAGAAAATCTCAGAGACACAGTGATCTTGTCTTCAAATAGATTTTTTATCTCTTTTTCAATCAAGGGAAGCAACAAAGGATTGATTCTTCTTAATTTCTACTTGAAAGGTTTATGATCCTCTTTGATTGGAATCACATGTTGAATCACCTTACTATCATAAACTTTTAGATCATCATAACTCCAGGAAAAAACATCAGGAAATTATTTCATTAAATTGATGTACCTTTTCTTCATCTCTGGGCTAAGTGTCTTGGATAACTTGATGATAATGGGATCTTCCTGAGTCCCAATGTTGCAATATTCAACATCTCCATCATTAGCAATAATTTTAGGACTCCTAGCCACATCATTGTTGTCAAAGAGTTTTTTTAATGGGACTAGGCCTTTGGGAATGATGATATTTTTTAGCTACATTATATCCTTACTAGCAATCTTATTCTTCAAATAGCCATCATTTGCAAACACAGTTGCATCTTCTTCTTCACAACAATATTCCTCATCAATATTCAAATTTTCAAATTCACCATCCATCTTAAGGAAACTTTCTATTTGTTTATCATCTTCAAAAACCTGCCAGTACTTAATATTATCAGGCATTGTTGGTTTGTGCTTGACCTCAATATCATATCTTCTGTTAGGAACAATTGGAATTTTGAAAATTGAGGCTGAAGTAGCCAGGGCATCAGCAATCTGATTTTTCCCCCTTGGAATCACTGAAAGATTATACTCTAGAAATTCTTTAAGAAGATCCATCACTATATTCCTATAGGCTCTTAATCTAGGATGTTTTTCTTGATATATACCCTTTATCTAATTTATAATCAGCTCAAAATATCCATGTACAACTATCCTCCTAGCACCCATTTCTTTCAAAGTATTCAATCCCAACACTAATGCCTCATATTCAACCATGTTATTTGTGCAATCAAAATAAATCTTATAAGAACAAAGTTGTGTACCTAATTTGGGGGGTTAATCCACACACCAGCCCCTACTCCTTCTCTATTTATAGCTCCATCAAAGCTCATGTTCCACATCTCATTCTCTGCATTGTTTTTTTGTTCTAAAGTTTTCTCATTTTTTTGATCAGGTTTGTCTTTGATAGTCATATCAGTCTCTGGCACCTTCTCTTCAAAACTTGAATCATTAAAGAAAATGGAAGAACCAATCTTAGTCTCCACGGAGTAAATGGGATCATTGTTTGGCTGGGCTTTGTTACTGACAATGTACTTGAGAAAAATTTCCCTGTACAACCTCCTATCTTGGCCAAAAACAGGGATAGTGGCATATGACATATCCATTTGCAGAGTCCCTTTCAACTTTGCATCCCATGACCTAGATAACAGCATGTCAAATTTAGGAGGAATATCGGCAACTACCACATCCATGACCATATTTTTTGTTGGAATTTGAGACAAAGATACCATCAGATCTTTGATCAGGCCCAAGCACTTCACCTTCCTTGAATCAAAGGAGAAAAGGTCTTTGTAAGGCCTTGTAATGTCTAGACCCAACTGGTCCATGACCACCTTGGGAATCATATTATGGGATTCTCCTGAATCCAACATAGCATTATGCAAAGTCATATCATGAATCTTCAGACTAACATAGAAAGGAGGGACCTCATCAGCATCACTACTCTTCTCTACACATGGGACAAACAAGATGGCAGGATGATCATCTTGTAAATTTAAAGTATCAGAAGTTTCTTCCATATTGAGCATATTAATGATTTGATTTATTTATTCACTATTATTTATCAGTTCATTGAATGGAACAGAGATTTTAATTTTGGTCATCTCACTTTCAAAGTTAAAGGAAGATGAGGTTTTTTCTACCTCTTTGATGACTATCTCCTTTCTTGGTTCAGGCACTTTATTTGGAGGTTCTTCTTTCTGCTTTCCTTTCTCCACAACATCCTTTGCAACATAATACTTCTTAGGATAACTTGAAGAAGGTGTATTATTTTGAGATTATTTGGTAGGATTTCCCTTTGGAGGATTTGCAGGCACCTTTTTGTTTCGAAGATTATATTGTTTATGGAATTGCATGATGGCATTCTGCAACCTTATCTAGTAATCTTCATTTTCCACTGACAACCTTTCATCATTCTCCTGCATGAATATTTCATCTGCATCCATGAACTGATCATGTTCTTCTTTAGTTAAAAACACATGTGTTTCATCACCATCACAACAATGCATATTGTCTTCAAAAGTTTCATCAAAATTTGCATTTACGTAATTATTTTGAAAAGGTCTTATTTGTTGATCACCTTGGTTCCTTTGATCTCTTTGTCTGATTTGTGGAACTGATGGTCTCATTTGATTCCTAGGTGGAACATCATCCTATTCTTTGGTTTTAGGCTTATTATCTAAAGACATCCTTTCCATGATTTTCTCCATGGTATTCATCATCAACTCAAACCTCTCTTCTGATGATTGTGAGGTTGAAGGTTGTGCCTTATCTTGAACCTTGTTCATGTTCATGTCAGAATTATATTTGATCTTTCCTTATGCCATTAGATTTACTTCAACTTATATTGCATCACTCATCATATCATCTAGTGAAGTGGATCTCCTTTCCCTCAACAACAAAGAAAAATCACTTTCAAAGGAATCAGCATATCTAAGTTGAGCAGCTCTAGGAGGAGGTTTTACTTCAGTAGGAATTGAGTTGTAAACTTTCATAAATCTAGCTGAAAAATCTTGTACTGTTTCATCAGGTGACCTTCTCATGTTGTTGTACTAGGTTAGCAACAGAAGGGGGTTTTTCTTGTCACCCCACTTTGCAAGAAAACTTGTTTGAAAGGCTTCAAACATTTGGATACTTGTTGTTGGGAGAGGTCTGAACCATTTTCTGACTTCTCCTACAAGAATTTGTGCAAATAGCCTCATTTTTGCATCTTCATAATCTACTTCTTCTAGGTCCACAAAATCATTGAACCAGTCTAAATTGTTTTGGGCTAACACATTGCCTTCAGCATCATACATCTTAATCCTCTTATTATATTCCTGGGGAAAATCATGTAACTGAGAAGGTAGGAAAAAAGGGGGAAACCTAGCTGCCATGGTTGCAGTAAGAACTTGAAGTGACTAATGGTTCTGAGTAGGAATCAAACGAGGTTTAATGGAGGTAGCTAAAATTAAATCTTGGAACCTCTTCTCATCAAATATGATTCTTTCAAACTAGACTCAGATTTAGTTCTTAGCAGAGTTTGCTCAAATTTCAAATCAAAATCACATTATTCAATGCTTGTCACTCCATCTTTGGGCAAGGAAAAATATCTGTCTAGAAATAAAACTAGGCTTATTGGCTTTTCTTTTCTTTTGCGTACAATTTTCTCAAGATAAGACACAGGGATTATTACTTCTGGTTCTGGAATTCTCCTGGTATGAATTATCTTGGGAGCCAGGATTTCTCACTCAAAATACTTTATGTTATTGATCTCTTTATAATGGAGTCGCCAGCGTAGATTTAGTATCATCCAATAAAGTGTTTAATTCACTGTCACCCTCATGAATCAAATATAAAGCTTTAAGTCATTCTTTTCCCATGGAACATTTCACTTTTGATCCCCAACAGCGGCGCCAAAATGTTATCACTCTGTAAATTTGTTCGGCTGATAAAACAAATGATAGAGGTAACCTACAAACCAACTTTAGAGCTAGGTATTGGCCTTCTCATCTCAGAGAGGGCTCTTTCCTGTCACTTGGTATTCAACAGATGAATTTTCTTTAACAATCAATGGCTAGGTTTTGTTGCTTTGTAAGGGTTTTTTATAATTTTGTTGGAAAGGAAGGGGAGGGACACTTAGGGATATGGAGTCAAAATTCTGAAATGAAGGGAAGCACTGACTGGTTGGTAGAACTCTCCAGAGGATAAAGGCTAAATGAGGCGATAAATCTAAGTTATAAATTGTAAATTTGCAGAGTGTAATAAGAAAGGAAAAACATATAATTGTATCAGAGAATTAAATAAATGAATTATGACATCAGTTAGGAAGAACTTAACACAATTTAAATTGCTTAAGCCAAGAGAATGACAAGATGAATTTTGGGCTTTTAACTTTCCAATTTAAACAGAAGACAATGAAAATGGAATTTAAGCATACAGGAAATACATACAAAGAGAAGAGACAAAACGCAGATCACCACCATTAGAATCTTTTCATGGAAACTTCAAGACTTATGCATGTGTATTCTATTTAGCTTCAGAAAATTACATTCAAGTTCCAAATAGCTAAGATCGTGCCCTCGCACTTCTTCCAACCCCTAATACATTTGGAACTCCTAATATTTATACAAGATGGGTTCCTTTAGTTTAAAACCGATTACAATGATTAAAATGAAATGTTTCGGTTTATGGAACTGATTACAATAATTATAAGGGACAATTTTGGTTTTGAAACCGATTACAATGATTAGCAAGAAAATGTTTCGTGATCCGAATTTTGGCTCCTCTCGTGTTTCAGTGTAACAGCCTAATATTTCTAAACATCATTTATTCTCATAAGAAATTTATTTCACAACTGCAACAATAACTTCATAGCATAATATTGATTTTCATAATAGTAACTTCAGCAACTTAGATTTATCAATAAATATTGATTTCATGGCAGAAAGAAATAAATACATAACTTAACAAAGTACCTGGTTCTGATGTTATTTTATGTTGCCTCTGTGCCTTGTTGTTGCCTTCCTGCTACCTGCTACACAGTCCAGTCCTGCCACAAACACAGAATAACTGCCCAAAACTAATGTCCACCACAGATCTGACGGTGCCCTGATCAGAGGTTTTCAGAATTCTCCTTGCCATGGATCACCTCCACAACGTAGTTCTGAGCACTTTACCAGTTCGTTTTGCAGAAACAGAGTATATTGATATGGCCCCTGGTAAGATCTGAACCGTTCCTTCAAAAACAGAGTATATTGATTGGACGGAGGTGGGGGGGGGTTGTTTTTCTATCTGCAGAGAGCCGAGAGCTTTATTGTGACATGTGTACTCAGATTGAAGCACGAGATTTGTTGGTTGTGACATATTGACCAGGGAGGCACCGATTTGCTGGAGGTTTTGGGCACGGGGGCCAGGATATCCATAGATATCCTGGAGCTAGGTAGTTTTCCTAGTTGGCAGGGTGGACATTAGTTTTGGGCAGTTATTCTATGTTTGTGGCAAGACTAGACTGTGTAGCGAGTAGCAGGAAGGCAGCAGCAAGGCACAAAGGCAACAGAAATTAGCATCAGAACCAGGTACTTTGTTAAGTTATGTATTTATTTCTTTCTTCCATGAAATCAGTATTTATTGATAAATCTAAGTTGTTGAAGTTACTGTTATGAAAATCAATATTATGCTATGAAGTTATTGTTGCATTTGTGAAATAAATTGCTTATGAGAATAAATGATATTTAGAAATATTAGGCTGTTACATTCAGTTTCTTTCTTCGCCACTTGTTCTGCTCTGGTATTTCATGTGATATTTCATCTTTAGTGACATCTGGACATCATCTACTGGACCCTGGAAAACTTCATTGTCTTACCCAGTCATATTATCTCCTTCCATTACAAGTTGAAAGGGATATCATAATATATAATTTCTTTGATCAGGATCTCCAAGTCAATGCAGGACGCATATGACATGACTGGTAGTCCAATTTTGACTGATTTAAACTGATTCAGAATCTCAAAGTCTGTAATCAGATGCTCGACAAATGTATCTCCTTTCAAATTTTCCTCCAGGGTTTTGAACTTGGAGTGATCCATTCTGCACTGAGTGAGGTGAGAATTGTATTCTTCCTGATCATACAATTTTCCCTTCCCATCCCAAAATGATGTGAGGCCTTTGATAAATAATTCTTCAAACAAATGCTTCAACTCTTTCACACTTTGCTCCATCTGTGTTTCCTTGGTTTGGACTAATTTCAATAGGTTATGTTTATTATTAACCCTCCTGGACCAGATAATCAATGTACTTATGTCTTTAACTCCAATAGTGTGAAGGTTTGTAGTAGGAATGGAGTTGAGTAGATTTATGGAATTTTGGGCCCATTTTGATGGTTTCTTTGCTAAAGTTTCATTCACAATAGTGCACCTTCTTCTATATGTGATGGCTATGTTGTCTTTATCATTAATGAAATTCAAATATAATTTGAACTTGGCAGCTTCGGCAGCTATAGAGTCCTAGATTATATGCTTGGCCCTTTGCAATAGGCCTTTGCCTCTTAGTCTCATCTTCAATTTATCTATCCTCTCCTACAAGACTCCATTATCCTTGCGAAATTGAGCCATCATTTTCCTACATCTACTGCTTCAATTTCTCTATGATTCATTTTAACCCTTTGATTTCTCCTTATTTCAGGCTAACTTGTGACATATCCTGGACAAGTCCTTCAGTGTTTTTCCCAGCTTCTATAGCAGGACTTACAACTACAACACCTGTTTAGTAATTTTGTTTTCTCTTGTGACCACTTCACCTTTTCTCGTTCTAGTTGCAACGCCCTAGCCTTGTAGTCCAATGCCTATTAATGAAGTGTTTCTTTTTCTTGTTCTAGAGAAACCAATTATGTTGTTTATGGATGCTCTCTGGCAAACATTTTCAATTTATTCTTCAAGCTTTGAATTAATTTTTCTTTTTCATCCAATGAGGATTTCACCCCTTGGGGGCCTTCAAATTCCATCCTCTTGACCTGAGTCTTCCAAGCTCTGCTAGATGTTTTTTCTTGCCTCAACTTCCCTTCCAATTTCATTGCATAAGATGACATATTTGAATTCTTCAAGATTAAACTCGAGTAATCAGAATACAACATATCATTGGTATTCTTATGGAATTTGACCTTGTCTAGAGCACTGATGTTGTCATACCTTATCTTTATCTGAGAGACTTTGTCTCCATCTGCAACTGCAATGTTAAAGGTACTCTTCTCAACATCCCTAATTGTGAACAGAGAAGATTTATGTTGAGAAGTATTTTCCACTTCAGGGTCTAAATCCCTGATCTCACCCAGAGCTATGTTTCCCTTTTCAGCATATTGTTTTGCCAAATCTTCTTTAGATTGATAAGTTTCCCCAGATGTTTTATCAAAGATGTGTTTTTTGTTGCTAAAGGTTCTTGAGTTTCCTTCACTTTGTATTTTTCTTTCCTTTTCAACCTCTACAGTGCTAGTGCCACTTTCCACCATATCTAGATTTACTCGTTCTTTAGGCTCTTCCTCCTCTAAATCTACTATCTATGGAGACTATGAAATATTCATCTTCTTAGGACCAGTCTGCTAATCACTGGTGCCCATGGCTTCTGAACTGCTTATCTTGTTGTAAACACTCATCTTAGGAACTTTGACTATCAGTTTATGAGAAGCTTGTTGTGTTTGACTTTGTTGTAGGGTTGCCTCCACTTGTTGTGTTTGATTTGGTTTCAATATTGCTTCCATATCAACACAAACTTCTAGGTTTTCCATATTATCAAAACCCTCAACATGTTCATGCTCATAAGGGGCATGTTTGTTCATCAATATTCTCTTGGATATGATTTGGTGTGGATCATATCTTCTTCCCTGTAGCTGTGCAAAACCAAACTCTTTGAGATTTTCTTGAATCTGAGATAAGCATGATCTAGTTTTGACAATGAAGGGGCCAATGATAAAAGGGAACTTGAGGTTGGAGGCTTTGCGCAACTTTAGGAAATGCTCTATCTCATATATAATTCTTTTCCTGATGAATTCAAGGGAAAAGATTATGGGGGTCAGAAAAATAGGCAATAGATGGGGGGATACATGACAACCATAAACCCATATTACTTTTGAGTGCATGAATAATAGCCAATCCCCCACTGTGTTCTCTGTATTTTTTTGTAGATAGCTTCTCATGTCATCCAAAACTCTAGGTAGGTTGGTGTTGAAAATAAAACTGTAAACTCTGGACATGAATTTTTTTATGAAGATGAGAAATGTAATCCTTTTACATTTAGTTGATGCAAATGTTGCTTCAGGAAATTCTCTCTTATTGGTTTCCAGTAAAATCTTCAGTAGATAGGTGTAGTATCTGAAATGCCTTAGAGAGAGAAAATTCACTATCTTTTTATGGATATTATCAGCTATGAATTGATGAAAACTAATGCGGACTGACAGACCAGACTCTGACTTAAATAAGGTCAAAAGGAAATCGAGCATGAATTCGACCACATGTTTGTCATTGTATAGACCTAAAACTTGACTCAAAAGGGAACAGATCCATTCGACTTCAATAACCATTATACTCACATTCATTGGAAAAGACAGACCCTCTGAAAAATGTTTTGGTTTGACAATTGTCTATAAAAACAGATCTTGGACCTATGATGGACATTATCTGTATACCCTAATTAGATTTTATTCATTTAAAGGTTTGAAAATTGTAGAAAATGACTATGGTATGCCGAGGGACTCTCAAATTGACAGACTCTCTACCCTAAACATGAAATCAGACCCTCGTTTATTCACGATGACTCTTTCTTCATGTGAATATTGTTCGGCACATCAACCTATAAATTAGGGAAAAAGGAAAGTGATTTTGACAGCATAAGGGACTATGGTGGTCTGGACTGCTTCAAGGAACGGTATACACCTTCCTACTTTATCGTAAAGGTTTCTTTTGGAAACAGAGATGGGTGAAATGGTGATTTTGGTATCAAAAACATTTGAATATCAGTCAATTAGGGCTTCTTCATTCACCACTGGATCTTGTTTTGTTACTGAGGTTATGATAGGATCCATAGTTATGATTAAAAAATACCTGGAAACGAGAAAAAATGGCTTGCAATTGGTGTACTGTTGAGCTGCAGTTGAATGAGGGTGGTCGCATCAAGGTTCAAACAGTCTAGTGTTCAAAATAATAATAAAATAAATAACAAATTCCCTTTTATACTTTTCCAAATTTTAGGGGCGTGAGGAAGTGGGTTGGGGCAACCCGCTTTTCACCCCGAAATGCACCTAGTGGTGCCATGTATCCCCAAATGAATACCATGGTTTAAATTTCATCCCGCTCTCCAAAATTAACCTCCACGCAGATTTTCCCCCTGAAATCATCCTCAACCATTGATCTCGATAGTTCACGATCCGCGACGTATCAGGCCCCATCAGTTTAGCGCTCCTTCCAGATTTAGCTATTTCCTGCTATGTTTATCCCCTTCCCTGGTTTATCGGGATTCCAAACTTGTTTAGCGTCTCACTAGATCCTGAAATCTTGATTTCACATAAAAAATATAATGGTGACTAACAATTGTTATCATAACATGAAGAGTCTAGTACATCCAAGGGTTTCTCTAACACTTCTTCACTTTTCAAATCATAGAATAGAGCATCATCAAAGTCTTGGAAAGGGAAATAGATTACAACATTCTCTTCTTCTTGTGCAAGAGGAAAGGAAGCTTAGATGAATTCATCAAATGGAGGAGTAGACACCAGCACTTCATCTTCATGCAGAGCTTCTTCGTCATCCTCAACAGAATCATGAGGTAATTCTTGCTCCTCTCTAAGGGGTTGGTGACCCTTTTCATACATTTATTCTTCTCTTACATCATGGAAACATTGGAATAGTGCATTGGGGTCTTGTCTAGAGCCCCATCTATTCAAGAATGTCTCTTGAAATTGTTGTGTGCTCTCGATGCTTTTATCAGGGAGACCATCATACCATATTTTAGCAACATCATGAAGAGTGGATTAGAAAAGCTTCATCACCAATTATTAATATTCATCATCTATGGGATGCAATTGAAACAGAGCAAATAAATTACTCATATATTTTTTGGTAGTACTTTTTGGAAGATTGGTTGTTGTCATTGATGTCAACCCTAGTCATGGGTTTTTGACCATAAGATTGATGAAGGTATTTGAACATGAAGGACAATGCACATGCAAAAAAAACACCCATGGATGGATAGTATACATCATTTTGTTTCCGGTGGTATGTTTCACATCATGTGGATCCTCATGGTTGAGGAGAAATGAATTTTTGAAGATGACAAAGTGAATTGAAGAAGGAAGTACATGTAGGCCCTGAAGATAATTAAAGAACAGAATTACAAAATAAGAAAGTGTCAGGTCGGCCCTAATGTTAAAAGGAAGTGACATAAATGGTATAAATAAATATCATTATACATTAATTTGATACACAAGTTGAATTTCATAGGAAAATCAGAAGTAAAAAAGGTCGGATTTCAAGGGAGAATGAAGTCTTTTGATGATGTGTTCTAAGGTATGTTATTTTCAGGTCATCTGACCATTTTCGCTATAATTTTATTTCTAGAATGATTCATATGGTGAAATTGATATGGTATTTAGAAGACATATCAAGGTACCTATGGTAAAATTTTCAGCTCTTGATTCTCTATAATTATGGAGATACACTCTGTGGAAGATAGGGTTTTTGACCCGTCCTGAAGGTAGTCAATAAACAGGTGTTCTAGGTAAAAAAATCATAACTTATTCCTAGAGAATCCAAATGAAGTGGGAAAAATTGAATTGGAAATATTACGGACTTTAGTTTCTTGTGTGTCGGTTTCAGAATATGATGTTAAATATTGAGCGTGGGGGATTCTATATAAGTTCGGTCTCTTGAATAAACCAGAATTGAACAATGTCTACCATTCTCTCTATAACTTTTTTTTGTGGAGGATTAAAGGAGTGAAACTTGGAGAAGTTTCAGAGAATACATTGAGTAATATTATCTACAAGATCATATTATTCCAAGTATTTAATAATTGCAAAAATTGAAAAAGTCTTAGGAAGCATTATCAGGTTCTATGTGATGGTTGGTTGATGGTGATGATTTAATGTAAAGTTTTATTATCTCTCATATATTCTTGGGTGGAAGGAAGGGGCAAGGATGGAGAGTTAAATCCTCTCTTGATATTGGAGTATTTTATATTCCTCTTGGAGTTTTATCCCTCCCTTTACATTTGGAAGTTGTAGCTACCTTTGGAAGTCATTACTTCCCTTGAACAATAGCTATTGATTATTTCTCATATATGGTGCATGGTGTATTGTGGTGTATTAGTGTAACTCTTATACTATTTCTCATTGGATATATTTGAATGGTTTAAGTATAAGTTTAAAAAAAAAAAAAATTGTACTTGATACCGATTCACCCCCCTCTCAGTATCAACAATTGGTGTCAGAGCAGGTTGCCTTGAGAATAGTTTAACCACTGGAAGGAAAATTCTGAGCAGAGATGGATGACCATGAGCACATTTCAAATGGGATTCAAAAATTTGATGGAAGAAATTATTCATACTGGAGTGATAGAGTGAAAACTTACCTAATGTATTTTGGAGTAGACATTTGGTACTCATTTGTAAATGGCTATGTAATCCTAAATAATGCTCCAACCGATCCAAATGAGAAGAAGCTTATGATTTGTAATTCAAAATCCAGACATGTTATTGTAGCAGCATTGGCACCAACCATTGCTAGCAAAGTGATGGGTTGCAAGACTGCTAGAGAGGTACGGGACAAACTCAAGAGTATCTACGAAGGTGATCCAAAAGTTAAG
>ML794091.1:27126-53540 GCA_009831015.1 Picea engelmannii | reverse complement strand
GGAGAGAAATTGGGATCATGATGATAGGGGGAGCATGAGTGTTTCCATCAATGACAAAGGGGGAGATTGTTGGAAGATTGGTTGTTGTCATTGATGTCAACCCTAGTCATGGGTTTTGGACCACAATATTGATGAAGGTATTTAGACATGAAGGACAATGCACATGAAGATACAACACCCATGGATGGATAGTATACATCATGTTGTTTCCGGTGGTATGTGGCACATCACGTGGATACTCATGGTTGAGGAGAAATGAATTTTTGAAGATGACAAAGTGAATTGAAGAAGGAAGTACATGTAGGCCCTGAAGATAATTAAAGAACAGAATTACAAAATAAGAAAGTATCAGGTCGGACCTAATGTTAAAAGGAAGTGACATAAATGGTATAAATAAATATCATTATACATTCATTTTATACACAAGTCGAATTTTAGAGGAAAATCAGAAGTAAAGAAGGCCGGATTTCAAGGGAGGATGAAGTCTTTTAATGATGTGTTCTAAGGTATGTTATTTTCAGGTCATCTTACCATTTTCGCTATAACTTTCTTTCTAGAACGATTCAGATGGTGAAATTTATATGGTATTGAAAAGACATATCAAGGTACTTGTGGTACAATTTTCAGCTCTTGATTCGCTATAGTTATGGAGATACACTATGTGGAAGATAGGGTCTTTGACCAGTCCTGAAGCTAGTCAATAAACATGTGTTCTGGGTAAAACAATCATAATTTTTTCATAGAGAATCCAAATGAAGTGGGAAAAAATTAATTGGAAAGAGTACGGACTTTAGTTTCTTTTTTGCGAGTTTCAGAATCTGATGTTAAATATTGAGCGCAAGGCATTCTGTACAAGTTCAGTCTCCTAAATAAACCAGAATTGAACAAAGTCTACCATTCTCTCTATAACTTCTTTTTGTGGAGGATTCAAGGAGTGAAACTTGGAGAAGTTTCAGAGAATACATTGAGTAGTATTATTTACAGGATCAGAGTATTCCAAGAATTTAATAATTGCAAAAATTGAAGAAGTCTCAGGAAGCATTATCGGGTTCTATGTGATGGTTGGTTGATGGTGATGATTTAATGTAAAGTCTTATTATCTCTCATATATTCTTGGGTGGAAGGAAGGGGCAAGGATGGAGAGTTAAATCCTCTCTTGATATTGGAGGATTTTATCTTCCTCTTGGAGGTTTATCCCTCCCTTTACATTTGGAAGTTGTAGCTACTTTTGCAAGTCATTACTTCCCTTGAACAATAACTATTGATTATTTCTCATATATGGTGCATGGTGTATTGTGGTGTATTGGTGTAACTCTTATATTATTGCTCATTGTATATATTTGAATGGTTTAAGTATAATTTGAAAAAGGTTTTAAATTGTACTTGATACTGATTCACCCCCCTCTTAGTACTAACAATAGTCTCATCATTACCGAAAAACCTAGGCAGACATTTCTTTTTGTACTCAGGAATCATTTGTCGGGGGTACCCTAGGATTTCTCTCATGTCCAAGGGTTTTAAATTATCACTCAGATCCCATCTCGAAGGAGCCTTGAGTAAAATGTCTGGCTCCTATAATGATGTTTAGTATGGGTTGTCATCAATGGAGTCACTAGATAACCCTTCTGGGATTATCAAAGGAAGTGAGGGAATCATCCTTAGTGGAGTCACCATGTAATCTTGTGAGATGAAGGATTCATGGTAATCTCACCAAAGATACATCACTGAGGAAAACTAACTTGATTCTCCCCAACAACAGCGCAAACATTTTATCATGGTATTTGTACTTCTACCAAAGCCCCAACACAAGTACTCAAATCTTCATAACTATAAGATAACCCACCACTGTAAACTTAGTAGGAAATCCCCAAATTTTAGTGATGGATGACGTCCACCACAAGGGAGGTGTCCCCGGTAACTTCAAGGGATCTGATAGCAAGTTATATGGACAAGATTCAAATTTTACATAAAGTAATCTCTAGAAAGGTGACATCATCCCTTCTTAGGGTGATGTGGATCTCCAAAGGTCAAACATTAGGCTATAAATGTGCAATGTTGGGCCTTCAAAGGCCATAAATCATGAGACATGTGAAAAAAATTATTGTCATAATACTTCTCCATCAAATCGTATCCCAAATAATGGTGACGTCATGGGCTATATGGATGAGGTCTAGGCCTCCAAAGGCCAACATCCAAGTGGAAGAAGGTGGAAGCTCACCAACAAGTCATGCCCAGGTGCCTCCAAAGGAAATTCCCTCAATCATAAGGGTGTAATTTCCATCATCAGATGGTTCCCCATACATGGGGTCTATCATCCATCCCTGGGCTCCAAACCCCCATGGAGGTCTGAACGAAGTCATATCCCCATGAATACATGTTCACCAGGAAAGGTCCTACAAAGACCAACATATGCACCCTCCAAGGGTCCACAAGTCACAAGATTAATTCCAAATAATCCATATCTAATATAAGAACCACCTGAACATGTGAATCAAACCCCCCTTTTCAAATTAAACAAATTCTCAAAGACCTTATACTTTTTTCCTAATTTAAGTATGGGAGGGGTTTCATGGTCCCCTATTGGGTAAGCCAACACCCAAGTCAAGGGATATTTCCCAAGAGGATCATATGTAAGTCACATAGTAAGTGTGAGGTTTATTCTGGGGAAAGACTTCTAGGTATGGGGTCCTTGACATAAAAGGGTTTGTATTGTCTCATTTATGGGTGCCTTTGTAGAGGGTGTGTTGCATCCTTCATTTTCAATGCTACCTTTTTCCAATCCCTTTTCCATTTAATTTATTAGAGTCCAAAAATTGAGTACTATATACAATGGAAAGTAAATACTATCACATGCCACTTGAAGCTAGGATACATTGAGTGCCATGTACAATGGAAAGTATAAGACACCACAATGCACCCCCTCGACAAGGGGGACGTGTATTAATTATGTGATTTATTTTGTAGGTCCTTAACTTTTTAGAGAAGCATTTCAATGTTACCAGGACCTAAGGGATATCATATAGAAGGATAATGATTGGATTTTGTATTTTTCCAACTACAATACCTTTGGGATTTAATCCCCTTATTCCCTTGAAATGAGGTACAATCCCTTCTTAGGTCATTGAACATGAAGACCAAAAATATAAGGAAGCAGTAGAGTAGAATGGTGGAAAGTGGTAAGAATGGATGGGAATGATATGATTACCCTTCAAAGAACTTCCCAATAGAAACCATTTTCCCAAGAATGACCTACTTACTAGGATACCATGTCACTCACCAAGGTGAAACTGGGAAAAAGGTATAAAGTCCAAGAAAACGTTTTATAATCAAGAAAGGATTCTTTGCAACATGCTCAAATCCTTCAGATTTTAAAATGACACTTACCATGATACCAGACTTGTTACCTCATGGAGAAATACCACGGTCTTCTCTTACCAAGACGGTGTGGTGGATGTGCTCTGTTGTTGGTGATGAAAAATTAGGTGCTCATGAAAAAGAGGGGCCCTCGGAGATCTATTGGTCAATATGACTCTTGGATCTCCATGTTTAATACATGTGGGCCTCAAGACGTAATTTCCTTAGTTACCCATATCTTGGGTGGGTAACAGAGCCTCTTCATGGATTAGGTCTTCAACAAGGTGTGTTTCATCAAAGATTTCCTTTTCGACATATTCACAAGGAAAATTGTGTTCTTCTTGGCAATATTCCTCGTGACCCACCTCTTCAGGATCTCATTATTCAATCAAGTCTTCCTTGTTTTCAATAGAATCATGAGGTAATTATTGCTCCTCTTCAAGGGTTTGGTAACCCTCTTCATAAAATTCTTCCTTGGATTCTTTCCTTGGAGATGTGCAATCTTCTTCATCCAAGGCATGCCCAAGATATGGAGGTTCTCTGCTAATAAATTATTCTAGATCGCTTGTTTATTTGGAGGTTGAACTTTGTCAAGGTATGTATCTTCTGAATCATCCCATTCTTTTCCCTCCACATTCAATTCCAATATCTTGGATAAAACCCAAGGTTGGTCATACTTCTCTCATATGTTGGAACATAATGTATGCATTCATAAATATGCCTTAGCAAGCTCTTACTCTGCTGAAATTTTGAGACATCATTCATGTTTATCCAATATGAGATCATGTTCTTCTTGTCTAAGTGCACAAAGCTCAATTATAAAGCACACATCCTTTCCTCGATCAACCAGTTTCTTGCATATTTCCTTATCTTTTTTGACACTTTCTTTCAATCTTTGGGAGAATTATTCACTTTGTTCTTCGCGGATTTATTTAGCTTCTTCAAGGGATTGCTTTTTGTGAAGGGATACCTTGAGCTCTTGAAAGGTTTCTTCAAGTTTTTGACCTCTCGGGCCCCAACTCTCAATAAATTTTGTCATGAGAGTTGTGAGGGAGGATAAATTTTTTGGTTCTAGGTGATGCTTAAGCCACATCCATATCCTTATTGGTATGTTGTATAAAAACAATTTTAGTCGCACATATTCATATTTCACCTTTAGTTTTTTTCCGTGCTTTATCATTTTTTCAATATAAGAGATGGCTAGGGACTTATCACCATCATATTCCAGAAACCCTCAGACTATTCTGGGAGAATACTATTTGGGTACCCAAGAAGGATATCAAAATCAATGTACAAGTAAATTTCATGGAAATCCCATGGTGTCGTCATTCCATCACTTGAGAGTGTGCAATATCAAAAGGTTGAGAGTAGAATGACACCTTGGAATACACTGGTGGAGTCTCCATATGATCCCCCTTGGATCATCAAAGGAAGGTGAGGTAACCACCCTCAAAGGAGATGCCAGGTAAAATTGTAAGATAAGGGATTCGATAAAATTTTACCAAAGATATGTCATTGAGGAGAATGACTCAATCCTCTCCAAAAACGGCACCATAATGTTTTTGTAGGATTTGTACTAGTGCAAATCCTAACACAAGACTCCCAAATCTTGCATAACTATGGAAAATCCTAACATTTTCACCTTAGTAATAACTTCCCTAATTTTAGTGATGGAAGAGGTCCACCAAAAGAGAGGCTTCCCTAGTGACCTAAAGGGATCAAATAGAAAGTATTTTATCCAATCATATCATCCCCTCTCTTGATCATCAAAATATATCTCCATTTCAAGGAAAGATAAGAGGTGTGAAGTTATTTGAGTACCTGCCCAGAACAAGAACACTTTGTAGCATATATGTAACAATTTCCAACCTAAATTATGCAAGAATAACCTCTTGTGACACTAGACAAGATAATTTGCAATGGATGATACAAATTTGCAACAGTAAATAGTTAAATGACAACATTAAATGATTTGTAACATAAGAAACAATTAATTCTCGAAAATGCAACAATTCACCATGAAAGCTTAGCATAAATCCACTAGAACAATATCCAATTGTTAGATGCAATTTATAAATGAGTTAGGCCACCTTTACAACAGTGTATGCAGAAAATTAGAGTGTTTCTCCATAAGGAGTATTAGAACCTCAGCATCTTTAGTTATCCAAAACCTGCAATCATGCACCCACTTCAAATAACAACACCCTTTAAAAGTATCTTCATGTGGATGTTATCCACTGGATGTTAGTGATACATCCAAAATCATGCTAAAAAGAAAAGTTTCCTTAACTACAAAATGATAAGGAAAAATATTCAATGATCAAATGCAATTTCCTAACATATATTCGAATGAAAATGCATCATATACATTTGATAATGCAGTATCAAAATTCCCTAACCTATACTAATATATGTTACTTGAAATGTTAGGTATAATTATATAACCAGTAAAACCATCCTAGCATTGTATCAGAATATCTACCCATGTGCTTCGTCATAAACTAAAATAAAGATAATTCAAGCAAAAACATGTCATGAGTTGAGACATACATCATACCAAAACTATTCATAAAATTTCACTCATGGAGGCGGGTGGTAGGGACAAAGTCATGAAAAGAGGTACTACCACAACCCTGCCCTATCCATCCTAGGACAAGAACAAAAGAGTCAGGAAAAGGAAAATTCTCATCCTTAGATACCAAGATAACACTCAAAGATCGAGAAGGGATGAGAAGGAACCTAAGGAAAAATATAAGGTTTCCTATGGAGGAAGAGAGAGTAGGGTAAGGTATAAAACCAGGCCTAAATAAAAAACAATTCTCCCAACCCAAGGTTTGTTGATCTTGTGTTTGAAAATTAAAATGCCTATAAAAAACCATAGGTTGAAAAAAACTCTATCCTACGGGAAAGGGACTATCATGAGGAAAACTCCCAACCATATCTATAGTGGAACAGAAAGGTGAAAAAGGAAAAGGATGGAAACTTTCATCACAAAAATCCTGCTCTAGGCCAATTATGTCCTTATCCTCATCAAAGTTAGAGCACCACCACAGTTGAAACTCTTCTTCGTAGAATAAATCCAAGTTCTAAAAAGAGTATGTATCAAACCTACCAGGATAAGACCGGAAATCATCAAGAGAATGCCACAATAAATCATCCATGGGTTGTTGGAACAAATATATAATTATGTCATCTTCATGTTGCCAAACATCCAAATCTGTATCAATCACATATGGTTTTTCTAAGGGGAAATATTGAAAATAACCTTCAATGTCATAAAGGGGGTCTCCATTAAATCCATAACATGCCACATCCCATTTACGTCTCCCAACATGTATAAACTCATCAATATTGATAATAACATCATCACTTTTGTAATAACATGAAGTGTGTAATGAATCTGTTGGTTCTTATAGCAAATATTCACTTTCTCATTCATGCAATGCATAAAATTGAAAACTTGGAAAGGAGTGTAACTTACCATGTTCTTTTCTTCTTGTGAAGGAGGAATGGAGGCCTACTAGATAACTTCATCAAGTGGAGAAGAAACTATCGGTGCTTCATATTCATGAGGAGCCTCTTCATGGATTAGGTATTCAACAAGGTGTGTTTCATCAAAGTTTTCTTCTTCGGCATATTCACAAGGAAACTCATGTTATTCTTCGTAATCCTCCTCGTGACTCACCTCTTCGGGCTCTCATTCATCAAACAATTCTTCATTGTCTTCAATAAAACCATGAGGTAATTATTTCTCCTCTTCAAGGGGTTGGTAACCCTATTCACAAGATTCTTCCTTTGATTCGTTCCTTGGATATGTGTAATCTTCTTCATCCAATGCATACCCAAGATATGGAGGTTCTCCACTAATAAATTATTCATCACTCAATATTTTGTTTGGAGGGGGGACTTTGCCAAGGTTTCCATATTCTAAATCATCCCATTATTTTCCCTCCACATTCAATTCCATTATAAAACCCAAGATTGGTCATACTTCTCTTGTATGCTGGCACATAATGTCTGCACTCAAAAATATGCCTTAGCAATCTCTTCTTCTGTTGAAACTTCAAGACATCGTTCATATTTCTCCAATGTGAGGTCATGTTCTTCTTGTCTTAGTGCACAGATGTCAATTACCAAGCGTACATCCTTGCATTGATCAACTAGTTGCTTGCATATTTCCTTATCTTCTTTGATGCTTTCTTTCAATCTCTAGGAGAAGCATTCACTTTTTCCTTCACAGATTTCTTTAGCTTCTTCAAAGGATTTATTTTTTCGAAGGGCTACATTGAACTCTTGAAAGGTGTTTTCACATGTTTGACCTCTCAGGACCCAATTATCAAGAAATTTCATGATGAGAGTTGTGAGGGAGGATACACTTTTTGGTTCAAGGCGATTCTTAAGCCACATTTGTATCCTTATTGGTATGTTGTATTAAAACAACTATAGTCGCACATCTTCATATTTCACCTTTAGTCTCTTTTCATGATTTATAAATTTTGCAACATATGTGATGGCTAGGGATGCATCATATTCATATTTTGGAAAACCCTCAGACCATTCTTGGATAATACATTTTGGTACCCAGGAAGGCTATGAATATCAATGTATGGGTACATTTCATGAAAATCCCATGGTGTTATGATTTCGTCACTAGAGAGTGTGAAATATCACAAGTTTCATAGTAGAATGATACCTTGGAATATACTAGGGGAGTCACCAAATGATATCCCTTGGATCATCAAAGGAAGGTGAGGGAACCACCTTCGGTGGAGTGGCAAGGTAAACTTTTAAAATAAGGGATTCGGGAAATTTTTACCAAAGATATGTCATTGAGGAGAATGACTTAGTCCTCCCTAAAAATGGTGCCAAAATGTACTCACAAGATTTGTGCTTGTGCAAAACCCAACACAAGACTCCCAAATCTTGCATACTTATGGAAGATCCTACCACTTCCAGCTTATTAATAAATTCCCTCATTTTAGTGATGGAAGAATTCCACCACAAGGGAGGATTCCCTAGTGACCTCAAGGGATAAAATAGAAAGTATTTTAGTGAAGCATACCTCCCCCTCTCTTGATCACTGAAATATTTCTCTAAGTAGAGGAAAGATAAGAGGTGTGAAGTTGTTTGAGTAACTACTCAGAACAAGAACACTTTGTATAATATATGTCACAATTTCCAAGATAAATTATGAAATAATAACCTCTTATGACACTATACAAGATAAGTTGCAATAGATGATACAAATTTGCAGCAATAAATAGTTAAATGACAGAATTAAATGATTTGTAATAGCAAAAACAATTAATGCTCATAAATGCAACAATTGACCATGAAACCTTAACATACATCCACTAGAACATTATCCAATTGTTATATGTAATTTGTAAATGAGTTATGCCACCTTTACAACAGTGTATGCATCAAATTAGAGTGTTTTCCAGGTGGATGAAGAAAACTTTTATAACAGCAACAATAAAATTATTGAGTTTGCCAATGTTAGTGTTAGTAAAGTTAGTAGAGAGTTGAGACTGTGAGTTTGTTAACCAATTAACAAAGATATATACTTCTTAGATCAGTGCCTTTATTGGGTTATGGAGTCTTATAATAGAAAATGAAACTAAGCTTGAAGATTAATCTGATTGCAACCAATAGGTATGATTAAAACCTTAAGGTGCATGCACATTTGGGCCTTAGGATTTGAATCATGAGGATAAATAATTCTAGGGTGCAATCACATTGATCCCTAGAAATAGTCCATTCCTTCTTGTAGCTTCAATTAGGTCAAAGATAAAAATAAAAAAATCTAAGGATAAAATCCTAAAGTGATATCACTTTAGGGTTTTAGGGTTCTAACCCTAGCAAGGATACTTTCACAAACTTTGGACAAAAATCACCATGTGAGAGGAATAAGCACTTATGTTTCTCTCTTAGGGTTTCAACAAGTAACACATGTAGCATAAAATAGAAAATTTACTATGAAGTATTGGTAGCATAAGAATAAATTGCAGAAAATTCACTTACTTCATCCAAGAAACGAAAAGATAAAACCCTAATTGCATAAATTCTCATCGAAAATCAGAAAAAACCATTCACGAGTGACCTTCCAAGAATAGTGTATGAGGGAGAAATAGAAAATGACCCTTAGAGGGAAAACATTTCATAAGTAAAGTCCATCAAGTGAGAGAGTTGTGATGATCCAAATGAAAATAGGGTTTGCCTTGTTTGTATGAGGAAACCCTAACATATTTTTTCCACATATCATGTCAATAATAAAAACAAAATGAGTGGGGTTGACCCCTTATTTTTCCTCCAACATAATTCCAAAATAAAAATATGCATCATAATACCCTAAAAATATTGGCGCCATGCTTTAAAAAGGTGATGTCAAGCTAGTAGAGGGTGATGCCATGCCTCCAGAAGAAAAAATTGGGCCTCCAAATGCCAAGTGGCATCCTTCAATGGTGAAAGAGTGTAAATTGAGGTATGTCCTCACCCAAATCCATGTCAATCATCTCCAGAACCAAACCATCCACCAAACCCTAGCCACAAAGATGACGTCGAAGGATAGAGGGTGATGTCGAGAGCCTCCAAAGGCCACATCCAGGGATGAGAGAGTTGCAATGATATCTTTGATTGATGTACAAAGGCTTGATTTTCTAACATCCTCCAACATCTATGCACAAAATCCCTAGGGTAATTTTCTGAACATGTGGGATTACAGCCCATATGTGGGGCATAATGACCAGAAATGCTCAAACCAAGACCATATGTCCATCATCCAAGGTTCTGATAATAAGAGAGCCAGGGTATAAGGGTGGTGATTCATTGGATGACCCACTGCTCTCCATCACATGTGAAAAAGACCTGCAATAAATGCACAATGTCATGGGTACAAATTGAGGACGTCTCTCAAGAATCATGTCAGGGTCATCCAAAACAAGCCAAAGTATAAAACATGGTTACCCAAATTTCATAAGAAATTTTAGTCCTTAAAACATATAAAGTAAGTTGCAACTTAATATATAAGCCATGTAAGATAATTCACCTCATTATCCCCTTCAAGCATCACGCCATCCCAGGACCCCATGTGAGTTACCAAGTTTAATTATGGGAGAGTGTTCATTCTACCCTATTAGGTGTCTTACCTAGAAAGGAAATAAAATAACCTAGGTAGAGGGATAGGTCCCAAGAGTGATAAGGGAAAGTAAAAACCCACCAAGAGTAAGTGTGAAAATGATATGGTTTAGTTCTTACTTCATATTTGATGGCATTAATGTTGTATTATTGAGGGGGTGGGGGGGGGTGAATCAGTAATAGAGAAATTTAATCAGTTTTAACCATATAATCCAAGTGTTATATCAATGTAGCATTATCATCCAATAATTGCAGAGTAAATAAGAAATGAAAAAATGAACAATCATACACATACACAGTACACATGTGTTTTACGTGGAAACCCAAAGCAAGAGAAAACCACAGAATGTTTTTTCTTATATGTCTTGAAGAATTACATTCATTGGAAGCACCAACTTCATTTGTTTTCCAGCTGCAACTGGAAGGATGCTCCAACCCCCTAGTTTCTCAGGCTACAACCTGAGGGAAGCTCCAAATCCCCAATTCTCTAGCTACAACCAGAAGGAGGCTACAACCCCCTATGTTCTCCAGCTACAACTGGAAGGTGGCTACAACCACATGTGCTTGCCCCATCCAACCGCCATGACATATAAGTAGAAAGATGGAACCACTGTCACACTATCAATTTGAGATATACTAGTGTAAACCTGTACCAATAAACCTACACCAAACAACATGTACCAATAAACATGAACCATGCATAAACCATGCAACAACCATGCATCAACATGTACCTAAACATGTAATCAACATGTACCATAAACAAGTGCATCAACCATGCACCAACCTATACCAAACAACTTGTAATCAACCTATACCATAAGCAAGTGCATCCAACCATGTACCAAGTATGTACCAATCATGTATCAACTACTCATCAACTATGACTCATCAAGATGTACCAACATCAACTATATACCTCGTGTATGTGCCAACTCATCAACTACTTGTCTCAACCATGTACCCAACATGTACCTCAACCAAAAGACCTCATCAATTTCATCATCCAAATCTGATTTGTAACTCTGTAATAGAACTGGTGTATATGATCACATACCTACAAACATTCCTTAACTTTAACAACAAGAGACTAGCATTTTCATCAACTTTTCTTTAGTCTCACATGACTAGTTTTGGATTAGTCAACAACCCTAAGTTGAAATAATCATAACTATGTACCTGTAATGAATAAAGATCTTAAAATCATACACAATTTTATTCAGTGTGTTTTATGCAATTCCTCAGGTGTCACTACTTGGAACCTCTCAGAAAAGTAGTTATAGAAAAAATGGCATACCTTGTTGAATTATGGCTTATTCTAGAGAACCAGTAGAGTGTGGCCCGCACGAAATATTTGTTGTATGGATCTGAAAATTTTACACAGAATACCAAAGACTGTACTCTAACCAAAACATTTTTTCTTAATTAATTTGGATCTTTTATGAAGAATTTATGACATTTTTACCCGAAACACTTGTTTTAGACTAGTTTCAAGACTAGCCACAAACCCTATTTTCCACGGAGTGTAACTCCAAAACTAAAATGACCCACAAGATGAAATTCGTACCACAACTACTTGGATATGTTTTCTCAATGGACTATCAATTTCGCGTTATGAATCATTCTAGAAAAAACATTATTGTGAAAATCGTGACATGACCTGTAAATAACATACCTTAGAAAGCATCATCAAAAGAATTTATCCTCCCTTGAATTTTGGTCTTCCTTACTTCACCTTATCTCTAACATTTGGCTTAGATGTCCTTTGGTTACCTCAATCACCTATAGATATTCAATATTCTCAATTTTTATATAAAATGAGAGATCATTTCCTTTCATTTATACTTTCATGTAGCTTCCTCAATGGGTTACCTTTTAACCATCTTAACCCACTTTCCTTATTTTAGGGTTAACCAACTTCTAACTACTTGTCCAATTAGTAATTTATCCATTAAATTTATTATTTAAATAATTTATTTTGTTTCCACTTTGACTTATAGTACACTCATCACTTCATTTTACCTCAAGGGGTTACCTTCTAACCATCTTAAACCACTTTCCTTATTTTAGGGCTAACCCACTTCTAACCACTTGTCAACTTAGTAATTTCTCCATTAACTTTATTATTTAAATAATTTATTTTGTATTCACTTTGAATTATAGTACACTCATCACTTCACTTTATTATTTTCCTTCTAAAATTCTCTTAAACCACTTTGACCACTTTGACCTTTTGGGGCTTCTAGATGACTCATGAGAGTTCTCCAACTTCACATGGTCATAACTCTCTAACCGTGAGGAGTTATGTGATGTTCCACATACCACTGGAAATAGAATGACATGTAATATCCATATAGAATAGTATTACCTGCAAATATATCAAAAATAATACTATTATCCATCAAACAAACTTGGGTCCATTACCCAAACCTGGGTTCTCCAACTTCCTTCAAGAGTTGACATCAATGGAAACCAACCTTAATAAACAATATCCCCCTTTGGAATTGATGGAAACACTATGATACAATATTGAAATCATGTCATGAAATACTGAAGTTATATCACTCATTCTCCCCCCAGAACCATGCCTCTATCATGTGTCCTCTACATCTAATAAATCTCTCCCCCTTTGTCATCAATGGCAAAGGTATTTTTCCATCCAGGGTTGCTCCCCCTAACTGAATTGTCCTCTTTATGGTGCTTCATCATGTACATCTAATACATATAAGATAAGCATTCAAAATAATTCATTTTGGAGTAGAAGTAACTCTAAGTCTCTAGCGAATATACTCAGAGGATTCTCGTGGAAGTGGTTTTGTAAAGATGTCTGCCACTTGTTCTTTTGTGCCCACATACTCAACTCTGATGTTCTTTTTTGCAACCTGTTCCCATAGAAAGTGATACTTGATTGGAATGTGCTTCATCTTGGAGTGCATCACCAGGTTCTTTAAGATACTGATGGCACTTGTTTTATCACAATAGATTGCAATGGGCTCATCATACTCAACCTGTATATCTGTCAGAGTTTGTTTCATCCAAAGAACCTGTGTACAACATGTTTTTGTTGCAATATACTCTGCCCCGGCTTTAGATAAAGATACGGATGATTGTTTCTTGCTTATCCATGATACTAAACACTCACCCAAGTATAACATTGCTCCATTGGTGCTTCATCGGTCATCAATACAACCTGCCCAATATGCATCTTTGTAGGAAATAAGTGATAGATCCTTTCCTTTTGGATACCATAATCCAAACTCTTATGTTCCTTTGAGATATCTAAAAATCCTCTTCACTTCTAATACATGTGATTCCTTTGGTGCTTCTTGAAATTGTGCCACATGTCCAATTTCCTACATTACATCTGGTCTGGATGTTGTCACATATAGTAGGCTACCAATCATTGACCTGTATTGCCTCTGATCTATAGACTTTGAATCATCATATTTTATCAACTTGAAACCGGTTTGCATGGGAGTGATAACTGGTTTGTAATATTCCATTCTGAACCTCTTTAGCATTTATCTGATATACTTGGTTTGAGAAATAAAAATTCCTTGGTTTATTTGACGTATCTGAAGTCCTGGAAAGAAGGATAGTTCTCCAAGTAATGACATTTCAACTTCATTCTGCATATCCTTTGCAAATATTTGGCTTAACCTGTCATCATCACTACCACAATTAATATCATCAACATAAACTTCAATTAATAAAGTACTATATTGACTTACCTTGATGTAGAGGTTGTTGTCTGCACTTCCTTTTATGAACCTTGCCTATTGTAGATATTTATCTAGTCTAGAGTACCATGCTCTAGGAGCCTATTTTAGACCATACAAGACCTTATTTAATTTACACACATAATCTGCGTTCTCTCACAACTGAAATATGTATGGTTGTTCAATGTAGACTTCTTCTTCAAGTTCCCCATTCAGAAAAGCTAATTTTACTTCCATTTGATACACTTTAATATTTTTGGAGCATGCATAAGCTAAAAGCAATTGGATTACTTCAATTCTGGCAACTGGGGAAAATGTCTCTTCAAAGTCGATTTCTTCAACCTCTGCATATCCTTTACATACCAATCTATCTTTGTTCCTTGTAACATGTCCATCTTCATTCAATTTGTTCTTGTATACCGACTTTGTGTCGATCACATTATTATCCTTTGGTCTTGGAACCAATTCCCAAGTGTCATTTTTCTCTATTTGATCCAATTCTTCATCCATGGCCTTATTCAAAAATTCATCCTTCCTGACCTCTTCAAAACAGGTTGGTTCAATTGTAGATGAGAGTTCTAGGTGTTTGTTTTGGTGAACGGATTCTTCTTCTAGTCTCAACTCCTGCATCTTTGTTTCCAATAATCTGATCTAAAGGATGATTCTTTTGTACTCGTATGCTAGGTGTCTTTGGAGGCACTTGTTGAACTTGCTCTTCTTCTTCTATCAGATCCTCTTCATCTTCCCCTTCTACTTATTTTTCATCTTTTGTTTCTTCTTCGTAAAGTTATTACATTGATTCATTTTCTTCTTCCTTTAATTCTTGTCTACTTGTTTCATCAATTGTTATGTTTATGCTTTCCACAACTTTGTTCAATATCAGGTTGTAACACTTATATGATTTCCTTGTACTTGAGTAACCAACAAGTACTCCTTTGTCCACACGAGAGTCAAACTTTCTCATTCTGTCATCTTCTCTTTTGATGTAGCATTTGCTTCCAAAAACTCTTAAGTGCTTCACATTTTTTGGTCTTCCTTTCCATAGCTAGTAGGGATTTTTGTCAGTGTTGTTTATGAGCATTACTATGTTTTGAATGTGAACTATTGTATGCCTGCCTGTGTCCAAAAAATATCTGTCAATTTGGAATCCATTAGCATTGTTCGAGCCATTTCTTGTATTGTCTTATTCTTTCTTTCAACAACTCCATTATGTTGAGGTGTCCTAGCAACGGAGAATTGTCTTTTTATTCCATCACTGTTGCAGTAGTGCATAAATTCCTTTGAAGTGAACTTGCCTCCATTATCATATCTCAATCATTTGATTTTTGAATCCATTTCATTTTCAACCATTTCCTTGTAGATCTTGAAGTTTTCAAAATCTTCTGACTTATTCTTGAGAAAGAAAAATGCAGTCATTCTTGTATAATCATCAACTAATAAAATAAAGTATTTCTCACCTTTTAAACCCTTTGTTGTAGTTGGTCCAACTAGATCAGTATGCACAATTTCCAGTGGTCTTTTTGTTGAATATTCCTTTGATTTGAACCTGGTATTTGTTTGTTTTCCTTGTTGACAATGCTTGCATAAAGTGTTGGTTGGTTTCATGATCTGGGGAATTTCTTTGAATGCTTATCTTTTGTTGACTTTGAAAAGGTTATCAAAATGTATGTGACCCATTCTTCTGTGTCATATCCAACTTCCATCTTCCTTTCCTAGACAACACTTTTAATTTCCAATTTCACTTAACACATATATGTTGCTTGAAGTTCTCGCAGCTGTAGCAACTAATTTTCGTGAACCTTCTTTTCTTATCTCTCACTTTTATGAATCGAAATATATATATATATATATATATATATATACATTATTTGTTTTAATATTTATCGTATTCTCAAACTTTTATATTGTTTTATACATGCACTAATTTTTCATGATTGTTTGTAATTATAAAGTTATATTTTCCCCCTAAMTTTATGCACAAAGAACCAAGTAGTAGAAGAAATGATGTTGTACAAGATGAAGAACTTGAAGTAGATAATGAAGATCAAGTTAATGATCCCATGGAAGTAGATGACAATAATAACATAGTTCAAGATGATGGGAAAAATCAAATGATCCAAGACTTATTTGGTCATCCAGATGAGGATCATGGGGACAGTAGTGATGGTATTTATGATGAACCTTTGATTGAAAAGGAAAATAAACGACTTTATAAAGGGTCAAGAGAAAATCTTGTCTCCACTACATTGTTGCTGGTGAACTTAAAGGTTATGAATCATTTGTTGAACACTTGTATGACATAGATCCTAAGGTATGTAATATGTTTCATCACATCTACATAAAGATTGACTTTTCCCCATTTTTTTTAGTTTTAATTAATGCATAAAATAAAAATGAAATATTACAATTACTATTCTTTACATTAACTATTTATTTTGTATGTTTTAGATTGTTAGGTGAATTTATGTTACCCTTGTCAAATATTTTACCTCGCACATATCGATATTTACATGCCATTATGAAAGACATTGGAATGGATTATCAAAGTATATATGCATGTCCTAATTATCATATTATATATTATCGAAAACAAAATGCTCGGTATGTGGTATCAGTAGATATCGAACCGATCAAGTAACAAAAATGATCCCTCGAAAGGTTCTCTGGCATATTCCCATAATTCCACATTTGCAACGACTATTCAGATGCCAAAGCATAGAACAATTTATGGATTACCATGAATGAAAGAGAATTGAATATGGCGTTCTTCGAATGCCTACAAATGGTTATGCATTTATGGAAATTGCTGCAAAATGGCCAGAATTTACAGATGAACCTCGTAATGTTATGCTTTCATTAGAAACTGATGGTGTTAATCCATTTGGAGAGCTTCGATCTGTTTACTCATTGTGGCCTATTTTTTTTATCAACAATAGCATTCCTCCTTGGACGTCAATAAAGAGGGAGCACATAATGTTGACAATGATTATTCCAGGTATTTATGTACATTAATTTTTCGAATGTAAAATTTCCGATTTTCTCTTTTTTGCATAACATCTTTTATTTATTTATTTAGGTATATATACATACCATGGTAGCAATTTCATGTAATTTCAAAAAATTAGGTAAGTACCAAGTTAAATATATGAATGTGTATATCGAGTCTCTTATCGATGAGCTACTAAATTTATGGGAGGGAATCACTATGTATGGCATTTGTAAACCAATTGGGCAGAAGAGATTTCAATGTCGTGGAATGCTTTTATGGACAATTCATGATGCCCCGGGACTAACA
The DNA here is from genome assembly GCA_009831015.1 of Picea engelmannii. Classification (NCBI taxonomy): domain Eukaryota; kingdom Viridiplantae; phylum Streptophyta; class Pinopsida; order Pinales; family Pinaceae; genus Picea; species Picea engelmannii. The sequence goes on along the minus strand of ML794091.1, from coordinate 36,035 downwards.
CATTTTTGTGGTATGTAATGCTCCATATTTCACGCTTGAATAGTATATAATTAATTGAATATATCATGCATGTTGTTTAAATAATCATTTTGTATATTCATAATTCACATTAATCCATCTGTTGCAGGTCTTCAAACAAAGGGTAAATTTGCATGTCCAGTTTGTGGTCCTAAGATGAAATATCGTCGGTCAAAAAGTTTAGGAAAGGAGGTGGTTGATGAGTATAGACACTTCCTCTCTAAGAACCATAAGTATCATACTACTGAAAAAAGATATTTTCAATGGGAAACAAGAGACTGGACTAAAACCAAAAAGAATGACACCTCGTCTATGGAAGTTGGCATATGACAGAATTAATCCTCCAGGTACACATTTTGTTTATGTATCATAATTGGAATCAAGTTTTGAAATTTTATTTTAATTATTCATTTTATTTTACCGCATTTGATAAATAGTGTTTTGATTTTTTTTCTGCTTCATCAATGTCGTCGTCATGAAGGTAGTAATAATGGGCTTCCACGAGGAATGAAATTTTATCCCACTCAATTCATGAGGTTTCCTTACTATGAGGACCTAAAAATAGTTCATTTATTTCATACAATGCATATCAAGGAATAATGTGACAGAAACATAATGGTGAATCATAGATGGTAGGAGGGATAAAGAAAAAATTGTCAAAATTTGTAATGACATTCGGGAAGCCAATCGTGCAATGAAAAGTTTGATCCGATCAAATAATGATGGAGACCAAAATAACCTTCCATGGTTATTAACAAAGCATCAAAGGAATGGTGTAATAGAGATCATTCAAAAAAATAAATTTCCCACAGGTTTTTGTTCAAACATAAAGAATATCTTAATGAAGAAAGGTGAATTTGGTGGAGTAAAAACACATGATTGGCATACCTTCATTAAGGTAATTAATCATTTTAGTATTCATATTTATATATTGGTCGTATACATTTTTTGATATTTTTATTTTTTTGTCTAGTTTTGAACAAGTAACGATTCGTTTTTATTGTTGCAGTATGTTCTACCGCTATCTCTCCCAAACAACTTTGACAACAACGTCAAACAAGTTATATATGATCTTGGAAAATACATGAGGTAAGTAGCTACAATATATATGCAAAANTTTTTTGTCTAGTTTTGAACAAGTAACGATTCGTTTTTATTGTTGCAGTATGTTCTACCGCTATCTCTCCCAAACAAATTTGACAACAACGTCAAACAAGTTATATATGATCTTGGAAAATACATGAGGTAAGTAGCTACAATATATATGCAAAAAAAAAAAAAAAAAAATTGTTGTACTTAATGACATGTGTTTTACTTGTAATGTAATATGTATTGTGTTTTGTTGAAACATGTTAATTTCTTGCGTCATGATCTGTAAATGGTTGTCATTGAAAGAAATCCATGAAGATGATATAAAGTATTGGAAGAGAGAAATTCCTCGGCTAATGTGTGAAATGAAAAAGTATCTACCTCCAGCATTTTTCAATGCACAAAACCACTACCTCATACACCAAGTTGAGGAAATTGAAATGTGTGGACCTGTACACACAAGGTCAATGTGGATGGTGGAGAGGCACTTGAAATCATTGAAGGATTTGGTTAGACAAAGAGCACGACTTGAGGGTTCTATGGTGGAGGGATATATGGTATATGAATCCATGGTGTATATTAGTTAGTATCTTCCTAAATTAGCAATGCAAGCTATGCATGCATTGGATTGCATTTGGGATGTGAACTCCATCAAAAATTCTGAAAGGGAGAAGTTGTTGGGGAAAGGTACAATGAAGAAAGTGAGAGGTAATTAAATTGTGGATATTTTTAATAAATATAATTTTTTGTTTTTTTGTGTATATGATCATACTCATTTAATATTTATTCTTTCATCATTTATTAATATTTACGATGGTTATAACTAATATTTAATATTGGTGAATTCTGATTTTTTGATCAGTCGGTTGCTCAAGATTGGGATGCACTACAATTATACATTGCAAACAATCTTGACTGGATGAAGGTATGGATTGATAGATGTAAAGAACGTCATGGCAGTAGGTTATCATGGAAAGAACTGTCTGAATTGGCTAGAGAAGCTCACCGTAATGGAGATTCTGATGTTATGCATAGGGAAATAGATTTAGCATATTGTTTGAAAGATGGAAAGACAAGCAAATTCACCAATTTTATTCAGTTATTTTATATTATATTAATGTGACTATAGGTTTGTTTTTTTCATATTATACTTTCCAATTTATATAAATTTGTTTATTATTAATTGACAATGCATCTTTTACATGTCTGGCATATTGCAGTTGAAACACCACAAGGCTATGTGGTGCAATGGTCATAAATTTCACATCAAACATTTGGATGAAACCATAAAAACTTCTGATAATGGGATAACTGCAGTATTTTAGGTCACTAATGTTTCCTCTAGGAGTGACAAATGTCCTCAAGAATATGAAAATAGATACTATGGGTTTTTGAATGATATAATTGAGTGTGACTTTAATTCCTTCAAATTAGTTTTGTTCGATGTCAAATGGTATAGGTTATGAATGCACGAACATGATGAGGAAAGAACCGTTATTCAACATTCCAATGGATTTTTGATGATTAAAACAACATTTTTTGAAAAATCAAATGATCGCTATGTTTTTCCAAGTCAAAGTGAACAAGTCTTTTAAACAAAGGTTTCAGGTAAGAGGGATTGGTCATTTGTTGTTAGATATGATCCGAGAGGAAGGAAAAAAAAGTATATTGTAGATGAAGAAGATGATATTGAAGAAGAAGATGATGTAGATCTAGAGCAGGAAGAATATGGGTCGAAAGATGAAGAAGACGGAGAAGATGAACCAGGCGTAGGATACAATGTGTTAGTTCTTGATGATGATATCGATGAAGATATGCTCAAAAATGACATTGATGATGATGATGATGATATCATCAATCATTTCAACATTGTTTCCGAACCGGATCCTGATAACAATATTGATTTGGATGATTAAGAAGAAGATATAGAAGAAGGATGATACAAATGTTGCATTGGTCGATGAGGTATGTAACTAGATATTTTAATTTGTATGAATTATCCTCTTTAAATAATTTTTTATGTGGGTTAATTACATGTTTTTAAGTTTTATTTAATTTTTGTTTTGGTAGTTTATATACATGATTACTATGTTGCTTTTGTTTATTTTCTATTTTATAGATTGGATATTGGGGAATTGAGAGCGATGTGAGGGGGAGAGGGGGCATATGAGCTTCCACCTTCACTTGGTTGGCCTTATTTAGTAGAGAATAAATTATTCTTGAAACCAAGAGAAGTTCATTCATTCATATTTATACTCAAAGATCACTCATAGACCCACTCTATATACAGTCTCATCTCATCCTCGTTTCATTTTAATTTTCTCAGTCGAATTTTAAAGGAAACAACTATTAAAATACATTGTACTAGGGCTAGAGTACATGATGGGCAACAATGACCTATGAATGGGGCCAATGTTGAAATTTTTTCAAAATGTTTCTGTATGCACTGAAATTTGACATGGATACTTTGTTCACATTTGACATGCACCGAAATTTGACATGGATAGTTTGTTCCATGTCAAATTTCAACATAGTTCCGACAACAATTCTATAGAAGGGAATGACAAACATTGACAATGAGACGTGCATGATGAAAGTTGATGCAAATGTGGATGATCTCAAATATTATGTGGCGACATCATACATCCTTGAGTCTTGAAACCATACCATACTGTCAAGGTATGTGTCTAGTCTAAACATGTCAAATTTTGACGCATACAGGAACATATTGAAGAAATTTCAACATTGGCCCCATTCACTGCTCACTATGTGTGGTCAGTGCATGACATTTGTGGTGGGTGAATTGGAAGTTCCATGACATTTTAAGATATTTCCAACAAATATTATACATATGGAAATGACGAATGATGAAAATGAGATATCCATTATGAACGTTGATGCAAACATGGATGATCTCAAAGATTATGTGGGGAAATCAGACATCATTGAGTCTTCAAACCCTCCCATACCATCAAGGCATGTTTCTAGTCTAACCATGTTGAATTTTGACATATACATGTACAGTTTGAAGAAATTTCAACGTTGGCCCCATTTATTTCTCACTGTGCGTGGTCGATGCAATATGACATTGGTGATGGGTGTATTGGAAGTGCCATGACATTTCAAGAGAGTTCTGACAAATATTATATAAATGGAAATAACGAATGATGATAATGAGACATCCATTATATTGAACGTTGATGAAAACATGGACAATCTCAAATATTATGCAGGGACATCAAACATCCTTAATTATTGAAACCCTCCCATACCATCAAGGTAGCTATCTAGTCTAACCATGTCAAATTTCAACGCATACGGGAACAGATTGAAAAAATTTCAACGTTGGCCCCATTCATGGCTCACTATGCGGGTTCGGTGGAAGAAATTTATGATGGGTGTATTGGAAGTTCCATGTCAAATTTCAACGCATATGGGAATAGATTGAAAAAATTTCAACATTGGCCCCATTCACTGCTCACTATGCGGGTTCGGTGGAAGAAATTTGTGATGGGTGTACTAGAAGTTCCATGTCAAATTTCAATATAGTTTTGACAACGATTCTATAGAAGGGAATGACGAATGATGAAAATGAGAGGTGCAACATGATGAACATTGATGCAAATGTGGACGATATCAAAGATTATGAGGGTACATCATGCATCCTTGAGTCCTAAAACCCTCCCATACCGTCAAGGCATATGTCTAGTCTAACCATGTCAAATTTTGATGCATACAGGCACAAATTGAAGAAATTTCAATGTTGTCCACATCCACTGCTCACTATGCAGGGTCGGTGCATGAAATTTGTGGTGGATGAATTGGAATTTCTGTGACATTTCAAGAGAGTTCCAACAAATATTCTACAGATGGAAAAAACGAATGATGACAATGAGACGCCCATTATGAACGTTGTTGCAAACATGGACAATCTCAAAGATTATGTGGGTACATCATACATCCTTGAGTCTTGAAACCCTTCCATACCGTCAAGGCATGTGTCTATTCTAACCATGTCGAATTTTGACGCATACATGCACATTTTGAAGAAATTTCAACGTTGGCCCCATTCACTGCTCATTATGCGAGGTTGATGCAAGATGACATTTGTGATGGGTGTATTGGAGTGCCATGACATTTCAAGAGAGTTCCAAAAAATATTCTATAGATGGAAATGATGAATGATGACAATGAGACATCCATTATATTGAATGTTGATGCAAACATGGATGATCTCAAATATTATGTGGGGATATAAAACATCCTTAAGTATCGAAACCCTCACAAACCTTCAAGGCAACTATCTAGTCTAACCATATCAAATTTCGATGCATATGGGCACAGATTGAAAAAATTTCAATGTTGGCCCCATTAACTACTCACTGTGTTGGATCGATGGAAGAAATTTGTGATGGTTGGTGTATTTGAAGTTCCATGTCAAATTTCAAGATAGTTCTGACAACAATTCTATAGAAGGGAATGACAAACATTGGCAATGAGACGTGCATGATGAACGTTGATGCAAATGTGGATGATCTCAAATATTATGTGGGGACATCATACATCCTTGAGTCTTGAAACCCTCCCATATTTTTAAGGCATGTTTCTAGTCTAACCATGTCAAATTTTGATGCATACAGAAACATATTGAAGAAATTTCAACGTTGGCCCCATTCACTGCTCACTATGCGGGGTCGGTGCATGACATTTGTGGTGGGTGAATTGAAGCTTATGCGACATCAACTCGACTTGGTAATTCAATAATCAAACCCTCCTTAAGTATTATGCGAGTACATCAAACATATTTAAGTATCGAAACACTCCCATACCTTCAAGGAAACTATCTAGTCTAACCATGTCAAATTTCGACGCATACAGGAAGAGATTGAAAAAAATTCAACGTTGGCCCCATTCACTACTCAATGTGCGGGTTCGGTGGAAGAAATTTGTGATGGGTGTATTGGAAGTTCCATGTCAAATTTCAAGATAGTTCTGACAATGATTCTATAGAAGGGAATGACGAATGATGATAATGAGATGTGCAGCATGATGAATGTTGACGCAAATGTGGACGATCTCAAATATTATGTGGGGATGTCATACATCCTTGAGTCTTGAAACCCTCCCATACCATCAAGGCATGTTTCTAGTATAACCATGTCAAATTTCGATGCATACAGACACATATTGAAGAAATTTCAAGGTTGGACCCATTCACCACTCACTATGCAGGGTCGGTGCATGACATTTGTGGTGGGTGAATTGGAAGTTCCGTGGTATTCAAGAGATTTCCAACAAAGACTCTACAGATGGAAATAACAAATGATGGAAATGAGGCACCCATTATGAACATTGTTGCAAACAAGGACCATCTCAAAGATTATATCGGGACATCAGATATCCTTGAGTCTTGAAACCCTCCCATATCATCAAGGAATGTGTCTAGTCTAACCATGTAGAATTTGGACACATACATGCACAGTTTGAAGAAATTTCAACGTTGGCCCCATTCACTGCTCACTGTACGAGGTCGATGCAAGATGATATTTGTGATGGTTGTATTGGAAGTTCCATGACATTTCAAGAGAGTTCTGAAAAATATTCTATAGATGGCAATGATGAATGATGACAATGAGACATCCATTATATTGAACGTTGATGCAAACATGGATGATCTCAAATATTATGCGGGGACATCAAACATCCTTAAGTATCGAAACCCTCCCATACCTTCAAGGAAACTATCTAGTGTAACCATGCCAAATTACGATGCATAGGAGCACAGATTGAAAACATTTAAACATTGGCCCCATTCACTGCTCACTATGCAGGGTCGATGGAATAAATTTGTGATGGGTGTATTTTAAGTTCCATGTCAAATTTCAAGATAGTTCTGACAACAATTCTATAGAAGGGAATGACAAACATTGGCAATGAGACGTGCTTAATGAACGTTGATGAAAATGTGGATGATGTCAAATATTATGTGGGTACATCATACATCCTTGAGTATTGAAACCATCCCATACTGTCAAGGCATGTGTCTAGTCTAACCATGTTAAATTGTGACGCATACAGGAACATATTGAATAAATTTCAACGTTGGCCCCATTCATTTCTCACTATGCGGGGTTGGTGCATGACATTTGTGGTGGGTGAATTGAAGCTTATGTGACATAAACGCGACTTGGTAATTCAATAATCAAACCCTCCTTTAAGTATTATGCGGGGACATAAAACATCCTTAAGTATCGAAACCCTCCCATACCTTCAAGGAAACTATCTAGTCTAACCATGTCAAATTTCGACGCATACGGGAACATATAGAAAAAAATTCAACGTTGGCCCCATTCACTGCTCACTGTGTGGGTTCGTTGGAAGAAATTTTTGATGGTTGCATTGGAAGTTCCATGTCAAATTTCAAGACAGTTCCAACAACAATTCTATAGAAGGGAATCACAAACATTGGCAATGAGACCTGCATGATGAACATTGATGCAAATGTGGACGATCTAAAATATTATGTCGGGATATCATACATCCTTGAGTCTTGAAACTCACATATTGAATAAATTTCAACGTTGGCCCCATTCACTGCTCACTATGCGGGGTCGGTGCATGACATTTGTGGTGGGTGAATTTAAGCTTCTACAACATCAACTCAACTTGGTAATTCAATAATAAAACAAAGTGGTTAAATCCACTTTAACCAAGAGAATGAACAATAGAGCCACATGAGTTAATTAATTCAATTTACTGATGGTTCATCCATTAGGGTTGCAAGATAGGAATTAAACCTACTAGAAATTGGCATTAGCAAGAGGAATGAAATTATGATTATGTTCAAAATTATCCAGTTTGTGTTGCTAGTGTTACCCCTCATTTTACATGAGGCATACACTAGTATTTTTTCACTATTCTTGTGATTTTCATCACAAAGGTAGGTTTACAAGTTGATATTTGGATGGCCTAGGGGTTGTGATTGCATTTGATGTGACTATTAGTGATGTAGTCATGGATGGCTATATGATGTTGATGCTCTAGTTGTCTTGGTAATTGTTGGATTACTGAGAGGGGGGGTGAATCAGTAATAGAGAAATTTAATCCCTTTTAACCATATAATCCAAGTGGTATATCAATGAATCATTATCATCCAATAACTGCAGAGTAAATAATAAATGAACAAATGAACAAACATACAGATACACAGTACACCAGTGTTTTACATGGAAACCCAAATCGGGAGAAAACCATGGAATGTGTTTTCTTATATGTCTTGAAGAATTACATTCATTGGAAGCACAAACTTCCTTTTTTTTCTAGCTGCAACTGGAAGGAGGTTCCAACCCCCTAGTTTCTCAGGCTACAACCTGAGGGAAGCTCCAACTCCCCAATTCTCTGGCTACAACTAGAAGGAGGCTACAACCCCCTCTGTTCTCCGGCTACAACCAGAAGGTGGATACAACCACTTGTCCTTAACCCGTCCTGCCACCCTGAAGTAGAAGTACAATGATGGAACCACTATCAACCTGTCACTGTGTGATATACCATTGTAAAAATGTACCAATAAATCTGAACCATGCATCAACTTGTACCTCAACCTGTACCATAAACAAGTGCATCAACCATGCACCAACCTGTACCAAATAACCTGTAATAAACCTGTACCATAAAAAAGTGCATCCAACCATGTACCAAGTGTGTACCAATCATGTGTCAACTACTCATCAACTATGACTCATCAATATGTACCAACATCATCAACTATACACCTCATGTATGTGCCAACTCATCAACTACTT
>ML794091.1:14158-27026 GCA_009831015.1 Picea engelmannii | reverse complement strand
TCTGTCTGATTGTATCCAAGTCTGGACTTGTCAAGATGAGATTTTTTACTATTGATAATGTCATCCAGAACTTTTGAGATATTCTGCATATTTTTCTTTTGAATATCCTTTCTTAGTGTGACAACCTCTGCTTCCAAGTTTCCAATGATCTTGTCCTTTTCTGCTAGTTGTTCTTTGAGTGCTTCTTCAATTATTTTATCTTCTTCTATTTGAACCTTCAATTTTGTGATCATTTGTTCTAGTTCTCGAGTGTCCTTTGTCTTGTCTAGTTATGCTTGTAGTTTCTTGTTTTTATTCTCTTCTCTTCTAATAACTTCTATGGCACACATTAATTATTCTCAATAGTCAACTTCTGCCTCTTCAATTTCTTCTTCCACTTCTTCACATTCTTCTTCAGCTTCTTCATTTTCTTCTTCGGAGTCTTCTTTTTCAAAGTCTTTTACTTCCATGAATAGAACTCTTCATGTCTCATTGTCACTGACTTCATCTTCATCTGATGATGAGATGTCTTCTTTGGTGTATAAGATTTTCTTGAAAACTTTGTTTGTAGTTCTTTTGCCTTTATATGTGTGTTTTCCTTTTGAGTAACCTTCATCATTTCTCTTTTTCTTATGAGGAAATTTGTTAGAAAAATGACCAATACTATCACAATTAAAACAAATTAAAGGGAGTTTACCTCTATACCTACCATTGGTTCCCTTGTTCAATCTTTTGATGAAGTTGGCCACTTCTTAATCATCTTCTGAGGTGTCACTGTTGCTGCTATATTCTTCTTGTTCCTTTTCTTTTGCTTTGATCTTTTGTATGCCTTGAAGGCTACTTCTTTTACATCTAGATTTTCTTGCTCAGTTCTCATTTCATATGCTATGAATATTCCATATAGTTCATCCATGCTTATTGAGTCCAAATCTGATCTTTCTTCTAGTGTTGATATCTTAGGGTTGAATCTCATAGGAGAAGATTTTAGTATCTTTTGAACAATTACAGATTCCTCAATTTCTTCTCCCAATCCTATGATTTCATTCACTGTTTCATCGACTCGTAAGAAGTAGGTTGTGATATCTTCATATTCCTTTATGTTTAGTTGTTCGAATTGACCTATGTAATTCTGAAGCTTTGCTGCTTTGACTTTTGTATCTCCTTCATAAATATTTTGAAGCTTGTACCAAATCTCTTTAGCGGATTTGCAGTGTGCAACTTTGGTGAATATCATATCAATAAGACCATTCAAAAGTGCATTTGTGGATTTGGAATTATTCTCACTGAGTTTTACTACTTTGTCATTTGTTGGTGGAACTGCTGGTGTTGTGTATCCATCTACAATTGATTTCCAAACTTGAAATCCTTGTGCCTGTATATATTTCCTCATCCTTATGCTCCAAAAAGCATACTTATGTCCATCAAACTGTGGTATTCCATTTTTATATGAGTTGGTACTCTCCATGATCTACCTTTCAGTGGTTAAACTGATTTCTGAAGGAACCTACTTTGATACCAATTGTTGGATTACGGAGAGGGGGGGTGAATCAGTAATAGAGCAATTTAATCATTTTTAACCATATAATCCAAGTGTTATATCAATGAAGCATTATCATCCAATAAATGTAGAGTAAATAAGCAATGAACAAATTAACAAACATACACATACACAGTACACCAGTGTTTTACATGGAAACCCAAATCGGGAGAAAACCACGGAATGCATTTTCTTATATGTCTTGAAGAATTACATTCATTGGAAGCACCAACTTCCTTTGTTTTCCAACTGCAACAAGAAGGAGGCTCCAACCCCCTTATTTCTCAGGCTACAACCTGAGGGAAGCTCCAACTCCCCAATTCCCTGGCTACAACCAGAAGGAGGCTACAACCCCCTATGTTCTCTAGCTACAACCGAAAGGTGGCTACAACCACATGTCCTTGCCCCGTCATGCCATACTGAAGTAGAAGTAAAATGATGGAACCACTATCAATATGTCACTGTGAGATATACCAATGTAAACCTGTACCAATAAATCTGAACCATGCATCAACCTATACCTCAACCTGTAATCAACTTGTACCATAAACAAGTGCATCAACCATGCACCAAACTGTACCAAATAACCATAATAAACCTGTACCATAAACAAGTGCATCCAACCATGTACCAAGTATGTATCAATCATGTGTCAACTACTCATCAACTATGACTCATCAATATGTACCAACATCATCAATTATACACCTCATGTATGTGCCAACTCATCAACTACTTGTCTCAACCATGTACTCAACATGTACCTCAACCAAAAGCCCTGATAAATTTCATCATCCAAATCTGATTTGTAGCTCTGTAATAGGCCTAGTGTATATGATCACATTCCTTCAAACCTTCCTTAACTTTAATAACAAGAGACTAGCATTTTCATCAAACGTTTATTTAGTCTCACATGCCTAGTTTTGGATTAGTCAACAACCCTAACTTGAAGTAATCATAAATTTTTACCTGTAATGTATAAAGATCTGAAACTGATACACAATGTTCTTCAGTGTGTTTTATGCAATTCCTCCAGGTTTCACTACTTGGAACCTCTCAGAAATGGAGTTATAGCAAAAATGGCATACCTTGTTTAATTCTGGCTTATTCTATAGAGAGACCTTATAGAGAGTGCCCCACACGGAATATTTGTTGAATTGATATGAAAATGTTACAAACCATACTAAATATTGTACCCTAACCAACACATTTCGTTTCATTGAATTTGGATCTGTTATGAAGAATTTGACGTTTTTACCCGAAACACATGTTTTTTACTAGTTTCAGGACTAGCCACAAACCCTGTTTGCAACGGAGTGTAACTCCAAAAATACAATGACCCACAAGATGATTTTTTTACCACAGATACTTGGATATGTTTTCTCAATGGAATAGAAATTCATGGTATGAATCATTATAGAAAAAATGTTATATAAAAAATGGTAAGATGACCTGTAAATAACATACCTTAGAAAGCACCATCAAAAGAATTTATCCTTCCTTGCATTTTTCCCTTCTTTTCTTCACCTTCCCTCATAATTTCAGCTTAGATATCCTTGGTTACCTCAGACACATATAGATATTCAATATTCTCAAGTTTAATTAAAATGAGAGAGTCTTTCCTCTTATTTATACTCTCCAAGTAGCTTCCTTAAAAACATCTTCTAGGTCACTTGGCCCCACTTTCTTTATTTTAGGGTTAACCCACTTCTAATTTATCCATTAAATTTATTATTGAAATAATTTATTTTGTATTCACTTTGAATTATAATACACTCATTACTTCACTTTATTATTTACCTTTTAAAATCTCTTAAACCACTTTGACTACTTTGACCTTTTGGGGCTTCTAGATGACATATGAGGGTCATCCAACTTCGTAAGGCCATAACTCTCAAACCGTGAGGAGTTATGTCATGTTCCACATACCACCAGAAATGGAATGACATGTACTATTCATATAGAATAGAATTATCTGAAAATATATCATAATGCATACCGTTATCCATTAAACAAACTTGGGTCCATTACCCAAACCTGGGGTCTCCAACTTCTCATGGCCATAGCTCTCTAACCGTGAGGAGTTATGTGACGTTCCACATACCACCGGAAATGGAATGACAAGCACTATCCATATAGGATAGTTTACCTAAAAAATTCATTTTCCTTCATCTCATTATTCCACAATTAAGCATGGGTTCTCTTACTCTTCAAAGTGTCTTCCCGTGAGGGCTTTCACCATAAGGGGACCACTTTGGAGTTCATCCATCTTTACTTGTTATCAACCATGAAAAGACAATAATGAGTCATATTTACATCAAAAAATCTTGGGTCCATTACCCAAACCTTTTTGATGTGGGGCTTTCTTCAAGGGTTGACATCAATGACATCCAACCTTAATCAATAATGCTTTCCTTTCATACTATTAGACTTGGTTGTAGAGTCCCGTATATGATAATTATTGGATGGTTGATGATACATGTTGATGTATGACTCCCTTGATGGAATGTTGATGTATTACTCCCTTGATGGAACACCCTAGAAAGTTTTGGCTAAGCTAATATTGTATTGGCATATTTGTTTGCGTGGAATTCTCCCCTTGATATCACTTGATTTCACATTCATTTAGGTTGATATGGTCTAGCATGGTGTGATGTTCATGAGGTGAATTCCCTTGCTCATGTTGAGGATTCATACAAATATTATGGTTTTTTATGACATGTATTACACCCTCATGTCGAGTGTTTCCCTCTTCTACATATTTTTATGCCCTATTACCTGGTGGAGGAGCCTGTCATGGAATTCCCTTGCCTTGTGGGATGATTTCACACTTTTTTAGGTGAAATTTGGATATTACTCATCATCCCATGTGGAGCGCCCACCCTCCTTGCATATATGTTAAGGGATGGTCATATTTACATGTTAAGTGATGGTCTTATTTATTGATTGATGAGGGGCCACCCCTTTCTTTATGGATTTCGTTTATCATTGAAGGAATTTCACATGTGTTCTTCATATATAATTTGATGCCTTATTTCATGGATCCACTTGCTTGGAACTTGTTTTAAGGAAGACATCCACCATTTGAGGCCATTTTGCACTTTTCCATGCTTTGTTTGATGGGATGTTTCTCTTGAAGGTCTCACACTTTCTATAATTGGAGGTTTGACTTAATTCAAACTTCTAGTTTGTGGATATGTCCACCTTTGGATGTTACATTTCATACCTTTTATTTCTTGTTGATGGGACATCTCACATTGGGATCAGGAGGTTTCATGGTTTTATGTCCTATATCATGAAGTAATATGCCCACTTATAGATGTTTCTTGCACTTATGTTTATGTTTATTATTGAGGGAACCCACCTTTCTTGGATCCTTATTGCACTTGCTTTCATTACGATTCCTCATGTGGGTGCCTAGCCTTTCCTGGGTCATCTTGAAAAAGTTAAATCAAAGCCAAAATTGCTCCTTATCCGGTATATGGCTCTTCTTCTTTCCTAGTGCTCCCTTATGTGGCCATTTCCATGCCTTTCATGTGGGTGGGTGCACCTATTTCCAACGCACCTTGTGTTTCATTTGGGCGCTCTGCCTCCTTTTTGTTACGATTCCTCTTATGGGTGCCACTCTTTCCAACTCGCCTTGCCTTGCCTTTGGGAACCATGCATTGTTGTCATTATGATTCCTCATGTGGGAACCCCTCTTGCAAACTCACCTTGTGTTTTGTTTCGGCGCCTAGCCTTGTCCAGTCCATCTTGAAAAAGTTAAGTCGAAGCCAAAATTGCTCCTTATTTGGCATCTGGATTGTCTTCTTGCCTAGTGCTCCCTTGTGTGGCCCTTTTAGTGAACTTCATATGCATGGTTGCACCTCTTTCCAACTCATTGTGTTGCATTTGGGTGCTCTTCCTCGTTTTTGTTACGTTTCCTCTTGTGGGCGCCCCTCTTTCCAACTCGCGTTGTGTTTCGTTTGGGCACTTTGCCTTGTTTTTTTTATGATTCCTCATGTGGGCGCCCCTCTTGCAAACTCATATTGTGTTGTGTTTGGGCATCCAACCTTGCCCAGGCCATCTTGAAAAGGTTAAGTCGAAGCCAAAATTTCTCCTTATTTGGCATCTGGCTCGTCTTCTTTCCTAGTGCTCCCTTGTGTGGTTGTTTTTGTGCCTTTCATGTGGGTGAGTGCACCTCTTTCCAACTCACCTTGCATTGTGTTTGGGCGCTTTGCCTCATTTTTGTTACGATTCCTCTTGTGGGATGTACCCCTCTTGCCAACTCACCTTGCCTTGCCTTTGGGCACCCTGACTTGTTTTCATTATGATTCCTCATGTGGTCACCCCTCTTTCCAACTCACCTTGCATTGTGTTTGGCTGCCCTACCTCTTTTTCATTACGATTCCTCATGTGGAATTACATAGAATTCACCTATAATGTGAGACACAAAATTTCCACAGAGAGAAAATACCTATATATATAATATAAATTTAATAAAACAATAAATCAAACAAAACAAAATTCTTAAAACCTTTAACATTAAAACCACCAACTCTTAGAATTCTCAATATATCTATAGACTCATGCCCCTTAACGCTTATAACCAATATCCCCTATAAATCCTAACCCATATAACCTCTAGAACATCTAATCATTAAAAGATAATTTCTATATCTTCATAACCCTTGATTCTTATAACATTTATCACATGAAACCCTTATCCCTTATCACCTCTAATTTACTCTAAAGCACTATAATTTTTATCCCATATGGCTCATATCACCACTAACTAGTATAATCACTAATTAAATATTATAACCTCAAACCCCTATAATTTTACAAATCCTAACACCTACAAAACTTATATATCTTTATCCCTACTATCCCTAACATCTCCAACCCCTATAACCCTAAATATTTAACCTATGACCCATATAACACTTAACATCTAACTTCTAGAACCCACAAAACTAACATAAACTCCAACCCCTAATAATTATCCCTTATAACTCTTATAATCCCTAACCTATAATAGGTATAATTCCTAACGTCTAACTCCTACCCAACCCCTAACTTGTATAGCATGTAACCCTCATAAACTCTAGATTATAACTCTCAAAACCTTATAATTGTATAAATCCTAACACTTATAATGATGCTTGAATTTAATCCCTAATCCCTAATGTTTGTAACCCTTGACCCCTATAACATTAAACCCTTACAATACCTAACCCCTAACCCTTGTAAAAACTATAACCTCGAATCATTAAAATTATTAAAAACTATAACATTTAAACCACTACCTCTTATGTATAACATATATACCATAAGGTTATAACATATATCACATGTATGTTATAACATATATAACATAATGTTATAACATATATGTAACATACATGTGATATATGTTATAACATAACTATACACAACAAAACCAAACCGAGAACCATGTGGTCCCATTCACACTCTAGTATTCATTTTAATGATACTTGTACCTACCCATGAGACCGTCAAGATCATGCAATTTCAATATCTGAGAGGAGGGAAATAGTTTCACCTACGCATGAGACCGTCGAGATCAGGAAATTTTGAGATCGAGGGGAGGGAAATAGTTTCACCTGCACACGAGACCGTCGAGGGACATCTGTGAAATTGATCAGGTGACGCCAAGACTGAGGGAGAGGGAAAGGATGGTGAGTTCCTTTTCACACTTGAATTCAAATAGGGCATAAACTTCAATTTTCCTTTATCCTATGTTTTCTTTTATGTGAAGTGATTTTGTCCTACCAATATGAACATTCAGCGTGAGGCAAATTTGAACATTTGTAACCCTAGGGACTAGAAAACATGCACAATTATTCTCAGTAAATGAAAATATCTTTAACAGGAGAAAACCCTTTCGAAAACCCCTTCGAAACTCCAGAGAAACCCCTTTCGAAAACCCCTTTGAAACTCCAAAGAAACCCCTTCGAAACTTCTCTCAACATCCATGGGTTCACCAAAACAAGTCAACTTGGACCTAAATTGAGCCTACACCTACACACCTACATCAACTCTCACACTTCATTTGCATCCCTATTTGCACCTAGTTCTCTTGTGCGTATTCTCTTAGTACCTAGGTGTGGACCTTGGGAACACCCTTACGCCAATGTTAGAGTAAAACATAGGCATGCACTATTTCCCTTCTTGTGCCTCCACTGGTGCTTGTTGTGTCACAACCACAATCAAGCCTTGCACCCACCACATTAACACCAAAAATCTAGCGAGCACCTATGACACAATGAAATAGTACCAGGCCTATCCTTAGAAAACAATATTATAAATATAGTGTCTTTTATATATATTGAATAAACAACTCAAGGATGAATGCCTCATCCAATTCAATATAATTATAATTCTGCTAACTTTGATGTGCACTTACTAGTTTTTGAAAAAGTTGAGATCTTTGATATTTTCCTTAAAATGGATTTTGGAATTTTTAAAATAATGTATTTGTCATCACCAAATTATGTAAGTGAATTTTTACCATTAGGAGAAATATGTCTCACTTGTTCATAACATAATCAAATTATTGACCTTTCCTATATTAAAGAGTACATAAGAGACCCCTCCAGAAAATATGTGGATGAATTAATAGGGCATTGGGACCTCTTCAACCCCAAGCCAAAGTGAAGGAAATATACATGGAATAACCAAAGACTATGGTCTGGGAACATTTCAAAGAAGCTAGAAAACTTCGTTATTCAAAGTTATTTCCTCTTGTACATACATCATCTTGTCCACGTCCTCACAAACCAATTTCCATTTATATACAATTAGAGAGGTTTACGGGCTTATTCCTTTCAATTTTAAACCTTTCTGGATGTAGAATTAGTGATCTTAGGAAATCATTCAACAAGTATGAAAAACTCCAATTCATTTATTGTTTTCATTGTCTTCACCAATTGTAACTTTAGTCATATACAAGAAAGAAAAGACACTTCTTTATCATAGTGATATGGAAATAAAAACCATCACGAACACAATGAATGGATGTACCTTGGAAGAGAAGATGCCAACAAAAAATGGATTTGGTAATCTGTGAGAAAGCATTGTAACTATGAACACATATCCTAATAGTGATGCCCATAATGAAATATGCAAAGACATTTATTCACACCATGAACACATTTATTCACACCATGTGGGTTCACACTTGGTACCTTGGTACCAATCATAATCATTAGTGGGTGAGCTCACATTTGTCATATATTTCCAATATTGATTTATAACCTAATGGATTTTCCCATGCTCGACCACATCTCATTACCACATTATGGATAATTTGTATGTTGGTCTCTATAATCATAAAAGTTTACTATGTTAGAAATGATGACATTTGATTCAATGTTGTATAGGTGTACTAAGTGAACTATGACATTTGTATGGTATTTTTAAAATTTGGGTCATTTTGCTTCCATTTATCTATATAATTTGGGTCATTTTGCTTCCATTTTGCTTTCATTAGTAATGCACACATAGTAATCAATCAAGAAATTATTTCTTTGCTTGAAACTTCTTGCTCCTTCCCATAGCTAGTTTTCATCAAAGTTGAAATTCTTGCATTTCATTTTCCTCTTGCATGGTTTAAAGAGTTGAGATGAAAAGACATCAGCTTCACGACCACTCCTTTGAGTAACAACAACCTAAATTCAAGCACTAATTAAAATTTATCTAACAACTTTTCTAGGGCTCTTCAAACCCATCTTATCTTAGGTGTAGAGCTTTGGAATAGGATTGTGAGAATAAATCTCCAAAGCTGCTAAACAAACATAAAGATTTGAGTTAGAGAGTGAAATCCAGCTGCTATATCACTGACTTTGAGAAGCCCTTCTAACACAAGGTTCAAGAACAAGGTCGCATTGGGGATAACATAGTAATCAACCCTTCTTTGGTGGTCTTGTTGTCGACTGACAACTGTCCCCCATCTTCTTTGGTATAGTAGGTGGTACCATATATGACATAATATTTTAGACTTCCTACCCAAGGTGATAGCACAGGGAAGGTGGTGTTGTACCTGGGATCAATGTTGGCTAGACTCATTCATACTCCTTGGAGGGTTTGCCACTACTCAGTGAGGTAACTTGCACCAGGGCGTTAGTTCGTTAAGAAGGTTGTCAATGTAGCTTTCCCACCCGCCAAAACTCAGCCCCTTCACGCATCTATCCTGTGATGTTGGATTCCATCACCAACTAGTGCTTATTTTTTAGAAGGTTTGTTTGCATACTTGACTCCTATATTAATTAGTGTGTGCTAGATTGCAATAGTGACATGTACAGAATCCATTCAAACATTTTCAAAGGGCTAGTTAGTGGAATATATTTTTATTTAATGTATTAAGGGATATCTCTATTAAATAAGTCCCCACAAGGTAGTATATTAGGAAATCAAAAACTATAAGTGGCCTAATTAAATCAACATCATCTTTGATGCAGGAGCATCGCCTTTACATCAAGAAAGCCAGCGCAGAGACAATCGGACAGTTGGACGAGCGCCAGCACAAATTTTGAAAATCACCTTGGAAGTTGTTGTGAGATATTAAATGAGCCATTAAGATGAGGCACACTCATGTAATGTAAATGGACCTTGAGCCTTTAGCTCTCGTCTTTAGTAGGTAGAAGGCATTTAAGATAGTTAATGTAAAGTAGATAGAATTTAATTCTAGATTAGACTGTTTGAGAGCGCAAGAGGGAAACGGGATATAGACACCCTCATTGTGTATTGTAACATAGATGGGCAGATTATGAGCATTGCTGAGAAGAGAAAGAGAATGTAGAGAGGTGTGTAAGAACACCCATGTACAGATATTTGGATTAATAGAAGAGATTGATTCAAATTCATGGTTTTGTGTTGTTCTCTGTGTATTGATGTTGAATGATATGCTCATAAATGTTTGCTTCCTATTATACATTTGCTTTATATGTTGTGTATATGATTTCATGTTTGAATTGAAGTTTGAGAGGAAGTAGGAATGAGTTTCAATTGTTTCTCTATCTGAGCCAGAGATTCCTGCAAGGAGTGCAGTCGAAGTGTCCGCAAGGAGTGTGTTGACAGAGGGTTCAGATAGGGTTTCTTTTGTTCTCATTCTCTCAAAGGTGCAGTTGGGCACAGGAGCCATGCAAGGAGTGTGTAGGCCGAGTGAAGTTCAGGGTTGCGAACCTGAGTAAGAGTTGAAGGATTGTTGCAAGTGTGTGCAGATTCGAAAGGAGTTCAGCACTTGAAAGTGTCTGAAGGTTTCCGCAAGGAGTACGAGCAAGAGAGTTTCTGAGAGGATGCAGAGTTGGTAAAGCTCAGGAGGTATAGGACCTTCGAGTCGTCACTAAGGGAAAGCACAGGAAGTTTGTGCCATGGAGTGTTCAAACAGGCGTCGTAGGTTTGTGTGCAGGTGAATGAGTTTCGTGGAGGGGAGAACTTAGTTATTTTGTAGATTTCACCAAGGAAAGACGGATGGTTGGTATTCTCTGAGGAGAATTCATGACATCCCAGGAGCCATGAGATCTCACAAAGGTGCAAGGAAGTTACAGCACAAGTGTGGAAAGGTTTGAAGCTTAGGAGGGTAGAACCGTAGATCTGAGCCACAAGGGCCATCGGATTTTCACATGAAATCGTGCATCGGGGTTTCGTGGGTTGAAGTCCCATAATACTGCATCAGGAATCGCGATATCCCAACAGCTAAAGGGAATAGTGTGGGCCACAGTGGAGTAGGCGAGTGGACAACTTATCGGGGTCTCGCAGCGAGAATTCCCAATACATATGCATTAGGATTCATGATATTGCGAACTCTGAAATGTCGATGGAGTGAAGGACCGTTGAATAGTCAACTCGCACATGCATCGGGGTTTCGGCATATCGGGAGTCGGGAGTCGGTAAAGTGAGTTGTTTGACATCGCGAGTGGCGAAATCGCGATAGAGAAAACCCCAATAGTAAAGGGTCAGCGTTGACTGTATCGGCATTCGGGGATTCGAGAGTGCAGCACTCGACCATTAGATTCGCAAAGTCATGAGTTTCGATATCCCGAGTGTAAAGAGGAGATCTCGTGGAGATTGTTGTGGGTGCAGAATTCCCAATAGGGAATTGGAAGAGCCTTAGAGTTCTTCGGGCCATGTACGAGGAAAGATCTTGTGAGTCGACGTAGACCTTCCGACCTGTGGGTGTGTTGGGAGGGCATGGGCATCAAGTGGTATCAGAGATCAGAAGGGTTCTTTGCTTTCTGTAGTAGAGAAGAGAATTCGCCATGCCGCCTAGGAGAAGGGACATGCAGACACTCGATCCACCAGAGGATAGGGAAATGCTGTGCAGAAGAGGCAGGCAGATGATAGATCCAGCTATGGAGAGACAAATGCGTGATCTCCGAGAAACACTTGAAGACATGGAGATAGCGCAAAGACGTACAGCCAGTGCAGGGGATCTGAGTGATTCTGAAAGTGAAGTTGAGGCTGAATGTGAAGAGGAAGTTGCAGCCAAAGATGCATCAAACGAGCGTTTGATCAGAGCTATTGCCAGGATGGGTGCAAGAGTAAAGATGGAAATTCTAGTTTATGAGGGAAACTTGGATGTAGAGGAGCTTCTAGACTGGATTAGAGCTCTAGACACATACTTTGACTATGAAGATGTCGAGGAAGACAAGAAAGTCAAGCATGTTGTCACAAGATTGAAAGGACATGCAGCATTGTGGTGGGATGAACTACAAGCTAACAGACGTTGCAAGGGCAAGCAGAAGATCAAGAGCTGGTATCGAATGATCGTGAAGATGAAGGCGAAATTCATCCCCAGGGATTATCAAATTACTCTATTCAGGAGAATGTAGAACCTGAGACAGAAGTTGATGACAGTGAAAGAATACACTAAGGAGTTCTATAAACTGAACATCAGGGCAGGTCATCGGGAAAGCGATGATGAAAAAGTTTCCAGGTATATGAATGGCCTGAGATATGATATCCAGGATGAGATGAGCATGGTAACCATCCGAATGGTGGAATATGCTTATCAGATGGCTCTGAAAGTGGAAGAGAAGCTGAGCCGAAAGCAGAGTCAAAGGGGTCGAGGCAGAAGTCAGCCCAGAGGCAAGTCAGTTGCCCAGGATAAATATCAGAAACCCGAGGAGGATTGGAAGTTTGAGTCTGAGCCTAAATGCAAACGAACAGAGAGAGGTGGAACCTCATAGAGAGGGCCATATGTTGAACAGAGAGGACAGCATACTGAGCAGAGAGGAGATTATGCTGACAAAAACACTTTTCCTCGTACTAGAGGTAGAGGAAGAGGAAGAGGTGGAGTAATCACATGCTTCACATGTGGAAAGAATGGGCACAAGTCTTATGAGTGTC
>ML794091.1:0-11005 GCA_009831015.1 Picea engelmannii | reverse complement strand
TTTAGCTCTCGTCCTTAGTAGGTAGAAGGCATTTAAGATAGTTAATGTAAAGTAGATAGAATTTAATTCTAGATTAGACTGTTTGAGAGCACAAGAGGGAAACGGGATATAGACACCCTCATTGTGTATTGTAACATAGATGGGAAGATTATGAGCATTGCTGAGAAAAGAAAGAGCATGCAGAGAGGTGTGTAAGAACACCCATGTACAGATATTTGGATTAATAGAAGAGATTGATTCAAATTCATGGTTTTGTGTTGTTCTCTGTGTATTGATGTTGAATGATATGCTCATAAATGTTTGCTTCCTATTATACATTTTCTTTATATGTTGTGTATATGATTTCATGTTTGAATTGAATTCTGAGAGGAAGTAGGACTGAGTTTCAATTGTTTCTCTATCTGAGCCAGAGATTCCTGCAAGGAGTGCAGTCGAAGTGTCCGCAAGGAGTGCGTTGACAGAGGGTTCAGATAGGGTTGCTTTTGTTCTCATTCTCTAAAAGGTGCAGTTGGGCACAGGAGTCGTGCAAGGAGTGCACAGGCCGAGTGAATTTTAGGGTTGCGAACCTAAGTAAGAGTTGAAGGACTGTTGCAGGTGTGCGCAGAGTCGAAAGGGGTTCAGCACTTGAAAGTGTCTGAAGGTTGCCGCAAGGAGTGCGAGCAAGAGAGTTTTTGAGAGGACGCAGAGTTGGTAAAGCTCAGGAGGTATAGGACCTTCAAGTCATAACCAAGGGAAAGCATAGGAAGTTTGTGCCGTGGAGTGTTCAAACAGGAGTCGCAGGTTTCTGTGCAGGTCAATGAGTTCCGTGGAGGGGAGCACTTAGTTATTTTGTAGATTTCACCAAGGAAAGACGGATGGTCGGTATTCTCTGAGGAGAATTTGCGACATCCCAGGAGCCATGAGATATCACAAAGGTGCAAGGAAGTTACAGCGCAAGTGTGGAAAGGTTCGAAGCTCAGGAGGGTAGAACCGTAGATCCGAGCCACAAGGGCCATCGGATTTTCACATGAAATCGTGCATCAGGGTTTCGTGGGTTGAAGTCCCGTAATACTGCATCAGGAATCGCGATATCACGATACGTGATATCCCGACAGCTAAAGGGAATAGTGTGGGCCACAGCGGAGCAGGTGAGTGGACAGGTGGCACACCTTATTGGGGTCTCGCAGCAAGAAGTCCCGATACATATACATTAGGATTCGCGATATTGCGAACTCTGAAATGCCGATGGAGTGAAGGACCGTTGAATAGTCAACTCCCACGTGCATCGGGGTTTCATCATATCGGGAGTCGGGAGTCGGTAAAGTGAGTTGTTTGACATCATGAGTGGCGAAATCATGATAGAGAAAACCCCGATAGTAAAGGGTCAGCGTTGACTGTATCGACATTCGAGGATTCGAGAGTGCAGCGCTCGACCATTGGATTTGCGAAGTCGCGAGTTTCAATCTCCCGAGTGTAAAGAGGAGATCCCGTGGAGATTGTTGTGGGTACAGAATTCCCGATAGGGAATTGAAAGAGCCTTAGAGTTCTTCGGGCCATGTACGAGGAAAGATCCTGTGAGTCGACGTAGACCTTCCGACCTGCGGGTGTGTTGGGAGGGCGTGGGCATCAATCTTCATCTCCTAATATTTCCATTTCAAAACTAATGAAACGTGCCCTAATAGAAAAATCAATTCCCACAATTTGTATGGAAGGGAATAGTGATGTCACCAAATAACACTCTCATGTTGAAACATCTAACAATACTCATTTCTATGCAACACATCGTCCCAATATTACTACTCATTCCCTTTCTCCTACTCTACCCCTCTCTTTTGATTGTCTAGATTATATACAATCCTACCAACAATTGTCTAAAATGGAATGACCAACACAGAAATGTCCAAGATGCTTGCACATGGATGATGATGTCATTGTCACCTATGATACATGTAATTCCATAGGTATATTAAATCCCTAGTTGATAAACTATATTTTTAAACTCAAATCCATATGTGCTTCTATTGATTTCTTAAGTCAATCCCTTATCAATGAGTTCATCCCTAACCAAGGCCACATGCATGAAATCCTTGTCAAGGAATTCATAAATATGCATTTGTGTGACACTATAATTTTTACTAAATATATCACAACCTAAGAAGGATACTTATATGCTCTAAGATATCATAAATTTTCCCTTACAAACACTTATTCCCTCAAAAGTTTATTTTCCCATTGGAGAAAATGGTAGCCACATGTAGGACATGCAATGAAATACCACTCAGTTTGTCTAGTGGAAAAATATTATCAACTATTTCTTTCTTTCTATGATATATTTATGCATCAAAAGAAAATTTGTCTCAAAAATACAAAAAATAAATTTCAAATCCTTTGATTGTAAATCCTTTGGTCCTTGTACTAAACCCAGTTGTCATTGTTCAAAGAAAAATAAAATATGTTCAACACTCTTTTGTTAATCTATTTTGTCAACAATATCACCATTGAATTTTTTTTAATCAAAGTCGGGAAGTCTTTAGAATCTTCTTTCCACCAAGGAAAACACTCTTTAAACTCCAATTCCATAAGCAATGTGTAGGGAAATATTAATGCTTCCTTTGCAGAAGGAAAGGAATTTGATGAAAAATGTCATGGCAGAGCTTCTAAAATCCATTTCTTCTATGAAGATTCAGCTAATCAACATTCATGAGATTATGTTGAGCATGATCATGAATTCAATAATGAATGTTTGAGATTCATTAAGATACTTACTCGGATATAGAGGCAACCAACATTGTAGAAGATACAAGTATGGGAATCTTTGACCCAAAAAATGTAGAAGAGCATCCATGCTAGTTTTTTCAATGACTAGATTAATCACCACCATGTTTTTACACTCATTGATATTACCACATTAGTATCTCATGAATGCTTGGATTCATCCAACTCCACAGTACCCTCCACCTACCCTCTAGTGCTAGAGAATATCAGATCACAAAAATATCTTGATCTACCTATTATAAAAATTACTAATGGTCTATACATATTAGGTACTATACAGTTTGAAACTCGTTCACCATATACTTTTCATTTTTTTCTTGATATCAATTTTCCCACAATGTTGCAAAGAAACTAACCATTCCCCCAACCTAGTAGAAAAAATCCATTTCTCCTCACAACAGTTATGTCCTTGAAAATCAAAGTGCCATATGTAAATATTTTTCACCCTCCGTTCCTTGAAAATTCCTTAACCACTAGTATCATATTGAATTTTCTTAGTACCCTATAATAAATGGACATTTTTCTCTCTAACAGATGTTTCTCACTCCCCTCCTACAAATTTTTAATACTCCCTCCTCCCCATTTCATCTTCAAAACATTCACTTATAAAGAAGTGGTTCCTCTTCACTAAACTCCATTTAAACTTCTCTTTCAAGCCAAAAAACCATCTCTCTTTGAGTATCTCTCATTTGTCCAAGATCATGATGATCCCCTCTGATAATCCAAAGCTACTAGAATTGTTTCTTACCATAACTCACTTTTTCACCCAATTGTTAATAAAATCCTTTTCTCAATTCCAAAAACCCATTATCA
This sequence comes from Picea engelmannii, assembly GCA_009831015.1. Classification (NCBI taxonomy): domain Eukaryota; kingdom Viridiplantae; phylum Streptophyta; class Pinopsida; order Pinales; family Pinaceae; genus Picea; species Picea engelmannii. The sequence goes on along the minus strand of ML794091.1, from coordinate 7,438 downwards.
CTAAGCTTTCTATAGATTGGTGTAGCCTTAATCCTCAACAATTCTAGTATAGATCAATGCAAGAGTAACACATTGATACACTCCCTAATTCCTATGACTAGGAGAAAACCCATATTCTTCCTTACAAACACATAGCATACATGGAATCAAAATTGGTTTGTCTATTAGAACTCAAACTAAAAGAAATTTCTAGTCCACTTTACTCTATGCCTACCTCTATGGTGAGAAAACATTAAAAGAAGAAATATGGACATGAGAGTCTCATTGTATATTATTTCTCTCTTTTTTTTTTTTTTTGTTAATTTGTGCGGGACCTGTTGGCTACACGATTAACCTGTGGCTTGAGAAACCGTGACTCAGGGGCATCTAAGCCGTCAAAATCACCTGGGGATCGTACCCGGCTTGAGCCACACCAACCCTTAACATGGTTGGATTTTTTGTCCTCGCAGGTTTCGAACCGGTGACTTTAACAACACGGAGTGGCTTAACAACACACTCTGTCACCGATTTTCCTACACCTCGGGGACTATTATTTCTCTCTTATTAAAATCACCATTCCTTTTCATTATTTCATCCCTCAGAAGGATCATCTAATGCAAAGAATTTCTCAGAGTCAAGTTTACTCTAAATTTGATTGCAATAGTGGTTTCTACCAATTCTGCACATTCTTGGATAATATTCCCAAAACTGCTTTCTTTGTCCCTCAAGGACAATACCAATGGTTATTTATGTCAATTGACCTCCCCAATTCCCCCAACTATTTTCTACAAACTACTCATGTATTAGAGTTAAGGTTAGTTGTTAAGGTAACTTGAGATTGCCACTTTAGTATTGTTGATATTTGATAGCACTTGGGGGTATTATAAGCTTATTGTTAAATGACCTTGTTATATCATTTGGAAAATTTTGGGAGTATTCTAAGATACCTCTTTTTTTTCCTTAAAAATAACTCTCGGTAATACAATAGTTGTAGCATAAAAAAATAAAGTGATGGATTCATACTAGTGCCTATCCAAATTGGGCAAATGAAGTCAATAAAGGAATCATGAGGGTTGAAAATAGATTAATGGGAGTGGTGAAAAGTGTTGTTATAACATGCCAGACCTCACCATGAATGCTTGATTAAATTGTTGGAAATTAACAAAGTGGAGGCCCTTACAAAGGTTCTCTACTTATGCACATGCTAGGCAACAAAGAGTGATCTTATCCCAAATTCAAAGGAAAAATGAAACCTTTCATTGAAATTATATGACACAATGCTTCAAACCCGGAAATAAAAACAACAAAGAAATGAGAAGGTATAACCTCATTTGATCATTTTCCTCATATAGTTGGCTTCCCCACTATAAGATCCTTATTACAACAGAATTATTATATGTTTCTAGCACATAAAATTAGCAAGATAAGTCTTTCCATCATGAATAAAAAAAAATTATGTGTTTGGTTGGTATTTACATCCTCTTTGTCAAGGTATTCCTGAATTTGTATAGTGTTGGGATACAAATTTTGCATACACTTTTAAAGGAATGTGTCCTTATGTATTTCTTTCAATGATAAAGCATTGTAAAGAGTGATAATAGACTAGATACTAGTTCCAAATACTTCTTCATCATAAAAATTTCCTACCCACAATGGTATTTTAGTTTCAATAAAATGTTTATTAGGAGGATAGAGAGCAAGTCTCTTTTGGGACAATCCTTAAGAAATTTTCATGTCCCATATTCCATAACCAATGTAAGTATCTACTGTAGCTAACCATGGTCTTCCAATGACAATGGGATTTCCATTAATGAGTTTATCCTCAGGTTACAACATGATAAAATATACTAGCTATTCCTGGGAGCCTATTGAGATTATCACATCTTATAATATTCCTTCAAGAATGAAAATAGACATGTCTATCAACCAAAGTATAGTCGGTGTGTGTCTTAATAATTCTCTCAATTTTAATTGAGGATTGTCTCATTTTCAGTACATTGATTGTGACCCTTAAATATATCAAGGTATTTTTTATTAAGTACATGTTTATGTAGACATCTAATACAAGGATGACTAGATTAGAATAAATAGGGGCCTTATTATCTATATATGGATCATTGCAATCTAATGCAATATTAGCCTTCAATTCAAAACATAAATTAGTCAAGCCACAAAACCTACCTCCCTGCCTCCATTCACAAATCAATATCAATTATGGAGATGATATTTACAAGATCTCATTGAACAACAATTAGATCCATTTCCATAGGATATAGAGTATTTGGGAGTGAAAATATTCCCTCATGTCATAAGATCAACAAGCTACCCTACAACATTAATTGTGGGTGGGTCTCTTTTCATCATTCTAGGTCTCTTGATGCATGGTTCCTTGATACTTTTTTTGTAAATGGGCACATATTTGATAGATTAAAGGATTGGAATTTTGACAGATAGAGTTTTTAGTTATCCTAAGAGTTTAGTTTTAAATTGGTTGTATGTCCTCTTTTGTTCAATCCTCTTTAGATAAGGCATTTTTTCCTAGTGCATCTTATTGAAAAGGCAACTAGGTTTCTTCTTGGACATCTAGATTCTAAGTCCTTAGGTGGATTTTCTTTCGCTTTCTAGCTTTCAACATTATCTAGGAGTTTATTCTACGCTCCCACATTGTATTGACATTGGATGTATCTTTTAGTCCCATTGACCTAATTTTGTGGTCATTTGTTGGACATTAATAACATTATCTTATCTTATCTACATCTCTAGAAATTGTTAACAAATGACCATGGATGCCTTTTCAATTTCAACAAGTTGTTGGGAATGAAATCACCCTCTTCCATATTCATTAGGAATCCACTAAAGTAGGTTGGTTGACTAAAGGAGAAAAGAGAATTGGCATTGTCAATGAAAGTACTTCCAAGAGAGACCAAGATCACAATAAGTCAATGAAATATGTTACATGAATCATTTTGAATAAATATGGTCTAGTCGTAGTACAAAGTTGGTTTGTTTGCATGCTTGACTCCTAAATTAATTAGCAGGTGTTGTTTGTTCTCCTTAGTTGGCCTTAGGATTGAGTTTGTGTCTAATGGCATCAGTTACAAGGTATTCCAACTAGCATCATGTCCTATTACTGCCACTTGTTGGCATGTGTCATTTGACTCCAAACATGCCCCTATAATTCCCAGATAGTATACCAATAGTAATAGAGCATAATACAATTGTGAAAGAGTAACACTATGGTAATCATTATGAGCTTACTGTGATACCAACATGATACAATTAATGAACCAGTGTTACATATTGATTGACTGATTATTTTTGTCATTAATGGTGTTATAGGACATATAAGAAAACATGTATTTTTCATATCTATCTTCATTGAGTGAGGGAAGTTCAGGTAGAATAGAGGAAAATGAGACATCTAGTAGGTCTAACAGGAAGATATCAACTAGAGGTGAGAAGATCAGAAGAAAATTCCATAGATGCATGGAATTTTTTCTTGCGAAAGGAGGATCATGTTCTTATGATCATGAGAGAATAGACGACATCGAGGTTCACTTGAGGTACAAACATATAGTGAAATGATGGGTACCCAAGGATCTTCCTGAAATAAACATTGATTTTTGTGTAAACGAAAGGATATATCAGATTGCTCCATCGTCATTACATGGTTTGGGGCTATTTTCCATGGATGGCATAAAGGTCTGTTATGACGGATTAACTGAATTGATGGAGTACGTCGGACCCTATTATATCTACAAATATTGGATAGGAATAGTCCAATATACAAAAAGTATGTGAAGATATGGCTTGGCTGCAAATTATATATAGCTAAAAGACAATGATCAAAATAAAGGAGCAACTATCTATATCGACGGAAGGCCAAATGAAACGGAAAATATTGAAGGGTTTATAAATAATACATGACCCATGGCCAAAAACAAGCGACCCAATTGCATATTTGAGGGGTGTGAAGGAAACAGTGTATTCGTATGTGCAATAAAATCAATAGTTGCAAGGGAAGAGTTATTGAGTGATTACAATTTGAATCGAATAGATACATATGTTGCTATTATGGGGGTGGTACGTATACTAATTTACCCAACATGTAAGCAATGACTCTTATATTTTATGATTTTCATTAGGTTCTTTATGGTGTTAATCCATTTAGAGAGCTTCGGTATGTTTACTCAGTGTGGCCTATTTTTGTTATCAACAATAACATTCCTCCTCGGATGTCAATAAAGAGGGAGGATTTCTCACACATTTGAATTTATTTCTCATGATAATGATCATGGTTCTAATTTTATTGTAATGTGGAAGTTTGATCGTGGTAAATCAAAAGCGGCCTCAGAACAGGTAAACGAACAATAATTTTCAAATTTCATTTAATATGCATTTTATTTCTGTGGCGATCAGTTATTGTATTTGTTTACATAACTGAATTATCATTTATTGTGTTGAATATGTAGTCGGTGGGAAATGATGTTGATGATGATTCACTTGGAAAAAGGGATTTGTATGAATCCCCCGACCCTATGGTTTTAATTAGAAAAATGATCAATAAAGAAAACAAGGAACTAGCTCACTTGTTAGATATTCTAAATCAAAGTCATGAGGTCAAAGAAAGGATCAAAGAAGTTATGAAAATTCTTAATACATATAAGGTAATAACCATAATTTCAAATGGTTTTATTTTTATGTCATAAGATCAATTATGAAAACTTGATTTTTAACTTTTACATTATCTAAACAAAAAAATGTTTTCTTTCTTATATAGATATTTTTGGATCATGTTGACACCGACATGCATGGTGTTAGTAGTAGTGGCACTGCACAGACACCACAGGGTCCTGATGCAGGCCCTCATAAAGCTTCCAAGATGCAACTATTTAGATCTCCATTAGGTGGGAGCCATGACACGCACACCAAGGAAGCAGCCACACAGGTAGGCTCTGGAGCTAGTGACAGAGATGAGGCCAATGATTTGACCAACTATATGGTTGATTTTCCTAAATAAAGGCATGTGACCAGCACAGAGACCCTTAAGGGCACATTTATGGTCAACGAGGAAGGGCTTCCATTAAAGAAAGTTAAAGTCCCAGGTAATTTTTAAAATTTTAATTGTTTCATGTTCTCTATGTAGACAAATATAAATCATCTAAATTATTATTGTTAAATTAATAATCATATAATCATTTTATGTGTATGGAATAACAATTTTTATAGTTCCTTGGAGAATAAGGCATTGCTGATTTTTGGGCCCACTATACGAGAGAGGTGGAATTCCCAGAATTCCAACCTTAAAATAGAATTGATGGATTATCTCGAAAGCCTTTTTGGTGTAGACACATTTAATAAGACCTTGGCCACCGCCGCAGCTGGTCAATATTTAAAATATATGGGAGAAACATATAGGAAGCACTTGAAACAAAATGATAGGTATGAGCATCCTCTGATGATTCCAGAGAGGGAGTGGAAGGCCCTCATTGAGGACACAAAAGAGAAGAAATTGACAGATGAAGGAAAAACATCCTCTGGTCTCAGAAGGTAAATTACAATTTCAATTCAATACCTTCAATTTTTTTTAGATGTAAATAAAATTGTGGTATATATTAACATACTTGAAACTTTTTAATGATAGGTTGACTAACACGTCAAAGGAAACAAGATCAAGGCTTTCCAAATGTGGCGAGCACAAGCTAGGCTAAGGCAGCAACTTGAAGTTGCAGTCACGAATTGTAAGTACCTAAATATATTATTTGTATCGCCTTAAAACTTTTAGGTAATTACAGTGAATAACATTAAAAATACATACTCTTATGCAATGCAGGGTGAGGAGCTTGGTAATGAAACCATGGAGGAATACCTCCATCTTGGTTACAAGTACAGCTATAAATCTGTAGTTGAACATCGAAAGAGCTTGGGGAAGTTACCAAGAACCACTTTGTAGGATAAGTTAAATAAAATTCAATCCACATTAACCTTTATTATTAATATAATACAATCATGTTGGATATCATCGATAAATTTAATGTTTTACAACTTTGTTTTAATCAGGGGAGCAGCATTGTCAACGAATGCACTAGTATTGGAGAGCAGTGCATTGATAGCAGTTTGCAACCAGAAGATGGTTCTCCCATGTAGTCCCAATATTCCACGGGGGTGAAGACCCATGATGGTGCTACGCTCGAGCTGGAAAATGACTGTAATATGGTTGTATTTTAATCATATACTTAATAATTTCATAGTTATACATTTTGTACTTCTATTTTTTTTTACTTATACATTTATGATTGTCCTTATAAAGTTTGTGGTTTCAATGGCAGAGAATGTTGTACTTGAGGGTCATACATTTGAAGAGGAGCATGTGGTGGCAACCATTCCAACAGTGTCAACCAGTGCACTAAGTAAATAATGACATTGCAGGTGTTTTTTTTAATATTACTGAACTAGTTCAATGATATTTAAAAACTAACCATCTAAATTTTGTATTTTTTTTTCTTTTGTAGGTGATGTCTCATCACAGAGGCCTCCATTACCCCATGAGTACCACATGACTAGGTTTTCTTTGCGTGATAGGACGCAATCATAATCAGATTTTGAAGAGAACCCAGAGAACGAAGACGTAGATATTGATGAAATGCTTAGGAACTATAGAGCTAAGAAGAAGAGGTCGGCTAAAAGTACTAAATGATGATGTACATGAATATTTTAATAACTATTTAATATAAAATCTATTTTCTATGAAATAATGTTTTTTACTTGTTGGGTCGCCAAAATGCCATTCTTTTACCAACCTTTTACTTCACTTTTCACCATATTCCACTTTCCCACAGCCTTACATTAAGACCATTTTCATGATTACATATGAGTTTAGACCTATTATTTTCCAAAGCATTAATTTTAGTATTTTGAGTGAGTTTATGATTAAATATTGGAAAAATAACATGTTTTCACTTATGGGTAAAATCATGAATCTGGGTAACACTTTCGTGACAATCGGGTCTCCAAAATTTCTAGCAGCAATTTTTCGGCCGAACAAATGTTTCTTTCGGCCGAAATTTTTTTCGGCCGAAATTTTTCACGTCAAATTTAATGGTGCCCTCAAAATTCGTGTACAATGTTTTTTGGATGAATTATTTTCCCGTGGTAAGAATATTTCGGCCGAAATACTTTTTGGCCGAAACGTTTATTTTTAACGGATTCCGTTAAAAACTAGGTTTCGGCCGAAAGAATATTTTGGTCGAAAACTTGAAAATGGGACTGTTTGCAGGAAACTGCAAATTCTCTCCATCTTACTTCATCTTTGGAGGTAGCAGACTCCTACAAATACTCAGAATTTAGTTTGAGAATTGATACAAACATTTTTAAAATTGAATCTACTTTCATTGGGTATAATTTGTTTTCATTTTCATTGTTTTTATCTAATTTTATTTAATTTTATAAAAAAATCACT
>ML794090.1:370027-385665 GCA_009831015.1 Picea engelmannii | reverse complement strand
AGGTGAATTGGGATGGTGATTATTAGATGAAAGATGATCTATGGTGACAATGATTCCACTGTGAGGAAAATGGATCACTCGAAAGAGCCTAGACACCACAACATTCATAACATATACATAATCATGTCCAAGAAGCATATTGAATTCCGATGGACCATTCACCATTATCATATCAACCATAATAATATTCACTCCTAACGTGATAGGAAACCAAGGAAGAATCCCAAAATATTCATTAAGTCTTCTATCAAAAGCAAGTAGCTGACTAGGAGCTGACACAAGCTGGGGGGGACCCAATAGATTTCCAAGCTAAGGAGGATAAAATGCTTGTGGAGGATCCTTCATCTACTATACATCGATAGATTTATTTTTCATAAGCTTCAACCCTTATTTGGAAGGGTACAAAAGAAGGAAGGTGAGGCTCAAGAAGTCTGTTTCAATCAAAGGAGACACTCTTAGGACTTGGAGGGAGTATGCTAAAGGTGAGTGGGATGCCCCCTTGTTTAGAAGGTTCTAAATTGACAATGAATAACACATGAATGATAGAAACATCATTCTCTAAAATAGGAGTGGGATCGACCAAATATTACATTGGTGTGACCACTTCATCAACCAATGGTTGAGTAGGTTCATAAGAAATAAAATGTGGTTATGGAGTAGAAGAGTCTTTATACTTGGGCCACACTCTATTGACCTTTGGAATGAGAGGAAATAAGTGAGTAAGATGATCTTCCTTGCAAATTATACGAGGGAACTTAGGCTTGCATCTTTCTCGTCTAGGTTTCTCAGCAGTATCAATGCCCCCAACATGAATTGCAGTGATTGGTCACTTACCCCCAGTATGAATTGTAGTGGATGGTTGCTTATCACCATTATGACTTACAGGGACTAGTGTGTTTCCCACAAAATGACTTGCAATGGTTGGTTACTTATCCCCAGTATGGCTGGCAGTGACTAGTGACGTGTCTCCCAAATGACTTGTAGTTGTTGGTGACATCCCCCTTTATCTTTTCTTCTTTTTACTTTTCTTCCTCTTTTTATTCCATTTAGACTTCTAGTTACTAAGAGATGGACTTGCACTAGAAGAGGAAGGAGGAGAAATAGATTTCACCATCAAATGTTTTTTAGGAGTATTTGGAACATGTATAATGGTTGTTAACCAAAATGGTATCCATGTAGACAATCCAAGAATATTCAATATGGCCATCAAATGGACACCAACATTTCCAAAAGAAGGAAAAGCACAATAGTCCCCTTTTGGAGAGGTCCTTTGGTTGGCGTTCATATAAGAATTTATTGGCACATGACTAGTATCATATGTAAAGGGAGTGTTGGTATGAGATGGTGTCACTGATCCCCCTAGATAACTACCCCCGAGGACATTGGTGCCCCCAAAGACATAATTGTCCCCAACATTAGGAAAAACACTAGGGGTAGGACCAAACCCAGGGTTAAAATTCAACCAAAAGGAAAACCATAATTTGGTATAGTTAGGCTATCTATAGGGTTACTAAAAATATATGGGAGTCCAGTTTCAATAATAATACCAAGGCCTTTCCCCCCACCGAACATAGGTGTGGGCAGTTGTGATGATGCAATGGGCATACTAAAATTTGGTGTACTAACGAAAGGAAAGGATGTTACTAGTGACATCTCCCAAATGAAATGAATAGATGTCAAAGGCATGGATATGGGAGTACCCATCCCACCAAGTGGTGGCAAGGAGGTGGTCATCATGACTTCTCCCAATGTCCTTTCCCATAAAGTTGGTCCTCCCCCATTGGATTACCCATTAATGATTTCCATGGTATGAGCATTATTGAGGTAGGAAAAAGAATCACCATATGGTCTATCCATCCAAATGAGTAAAGGGTATATGATACCAAAATATATGTTGATCAATCATAGTAGAAAATCCATTTTAAGAAAGAAGAAAACAATAAACTATGTCCAACTAGACATAAAATTCACCATAGATCACACCCATAGCAAATCTAAGCCAATAAAAAACAAACTGGTGGATAAAAGGGGCCTTCTGAAAACCAACCCTCTAGGGGAAATGAAGTCCCCAAAATGTTGTCCAGCAAAGGTGTGAGGAATAATTACGGTAACCCTAAAGTGACAAACCTTATTGGTTCAAGTTCCTTTGTGAAGATAGGTACCTTATTGGGGATTGAAGCAAAGGTTTGACATCTATCCCAGGCACCACAAGCACTTCCCACTTGTAGTCACTTGTGTAGATACCTAGGAAAAACCATTAAGGTTTCCACCTCACAATGGAATGGTTAAGTGAATATTTGTAGGTTGGACCAGATGCATGGGCGAGGTAGCTAAGCCTGAAGATTCAAGAAGTGTTTCCTCCCAGATAGGTACTCGGACTTATGAAACCCTCATATGTGTAGTAGTCAAAGTAGTCTAACAAACATCAAGACATGTATAGAGGGGATATCACTCCACTTGCCCCAATGCGACCTACTACTTAACTCCCGTGTTAGAGGAACTTCCCGACACACTCATTACAACAATGGATTTTACACTCGTTAATGACTTCTAAGCTTGGTTTTTTGGCCTTGGAAAATTAACTCTCCAACCCTGAACCAAGGCCCTAAATCCTAGTCTATGTTGGTTTTCCGTAAAAAGGAAAAGTCTAATGATTTTTACATTAATCATTTTTTCTTTTTTAACACTATTAATTATGCAGAGGTAGTGGAAGAAAATTTTAATGTTGTTTGTGAAACTTTTCAAATCAAAAAGATATAAAAATGCATGCAAAGAATATGCAATTTTCGTTTTGATGAATGTTATCTAAAGGAAAGGAAGCACTTTTCACTTTTCATATTTGTCTTTTTAAATTGAAAATGAGCAACCTCACACACTCTCAGTAAACTCTCAAAACACCCAAGAGAATGAACAAAAACTTCAGAAACCTACCATAATAATGTAATCTCTGAATACAACACTCATGACATGCAATAATACATTTTTTCTTTTATTTTGATAAAGAAAAACGCAGATGAAAAAATAAACCATTAGATCATGCAAATTGACAAAGCATGCAAATCAACCATGCGTGAAAATCAACCACACGTGCAAATCAAACACACATGAAAACTAGTCATGCATGCAAATCAACCACGCATGCAAATCAACCACGTATGTAAAGTAGCCATGCATGCAAATTAGCCAGACATGCAAATCAATTACGCATGCAAATCAACTACACATGCAAATTAGTCATGCATGCAATGTGACCATTCATGTAAATCAACCATGCATGTAAATCAACTCCATATACAAATCAATCATGAATGCAAGTCATCCATGCATGCAAAGAAACCACACATGTAAATTAACCATGCATGTAAATCAGGTATGCATGTAAATCAATCACGCATGCAAATAAGCCTTGCATGGAAAACAACCATGCATGCAAATCAACCATGAATGCAAAGAATCCACACATGAAAATTAGTCATGCATGAAAATTAACAAATTAGCAAAGCATGCATATGACAAAGCAAAGCAAATCAACTAACAGGAAGATAAAAAATAAATCAGTTGAAAAAAACAAAAACGAATGGGGAGGAAGGATTTTTCATTGTATCATGAGTAAAATTAATGTACTTTTGATTGTATTTCATTGTATCATCAACAAAATTAATCTACCTTATTTTTTTGTGTTAGATTATTGCTGAAATCAATGCAAAAACTTTATTGATCTAAATGAATTTTCACTGTATCATCACTAACATCAATTTTCACTATATCATCACTAAAATCAATGCTTGTTTTGCAATAGGTCATCACTGAAACCAATGCAAGTACTTGATTGTTTAAAATAATTTTTCATTGTATTATCACTAAAATAAATATATCATTTCATATTTCTTTATATCATTGCTGAAATCAATGCAACTATTAGTTATATCATTGTTGAAATCATTGTAAATATGTGACTAATTTACATCATTTTTCATTGTATTATCACTTGAATTAATACACGTTATCATTTTTCATTATATCATTATTTCGTGAACCTTCCAGAAGGAGGACATGGCCAAGAGGATGTAATTCCTCATAATTTTTGGATAAATGATGGGTTTGTTGTGATTGAATGTTGTTTTGAGCAATCTTAGCAATCTCGTGAGAATATATCAGATCTGGAGTGATCCAATCCTTATTATATTGTTCTTTTTATAAATGTAGCCTATGAGCATGAGTGGGAGGAGGTCAAACACAGTGTAATCAGGACAAGAGGGCGACCTAGCCCATAGAGGTCGTACTATGTAATCGAGCTTGATAGAATGGAATTTGTGTATTATTTTGTATCCTTTTGTTTTGTCATATTTTATAACCCTTGTGTAAATTGTGTACTAAGTGAATGTGTGTGTGAGAAAGGCCACGAGTGAGAATGTAGGTTTGTTGCAGATAGGAATGGCGGGAGAAGTAGAGTACAATGAGGAAGAAGATCAACTATTGATCACGGTAGGATAAAAAATGATCCATGTCCACTATCAGATTCCCCTGACGCAGATAAACCCTGACGATGAACCAACCATCCATTGAGGAGGAGAATTGAAAATCGCTATTTGGCATAGACTGGACTTGTCCATCGAAGCTCTCATCTCCGATGAGACTGTGATTTGAAACCGACCATCAGAACCTCACTGTTTGGGTTCCTCTGAAGCCCCGATGCCAAAAACTCCGATGAGGGATCAAAATCGTCCATCAGAGACGAGGGATCAACAACTAAGAGAGAGACACATGGAATTTTTCCATCATGGTTAAGTTACCTATGGAATGAGAATGAGATCCAATCATTCTTCGAAGCAAATAATCAACAGTCACGATATTTTATAGATCGAAAATTAGGAGTACCAAACTCTAACCCATCAGAATACTCAACTCCGACCATCGGAGCCCATAGACTCTGAAAATGTTACATGATGTATGCGATTCAAAGTAACTTTGACTATTAATAACTTGACACATCACACCAGTTTTAGCTTGTGGTTTTGTGGAGGATTCAACACCCGATCATGTGGGGAAAAGGCCTTCACAAGAAGGTGAAATCCAGGGTGCATTCAAGGGAGATAGAGGAAGTTTTATTCTGGTAGGGATGTGATCAATCCATTTTTTTGGGCCAAATAACCCATAGGTCCTAGGATCGATATCTCAGAAACTCGATTTGAAGGACCCCTATTTTCTTCCTTCATCAACTGGTATCATAGTAGGGAAATATGTCTTTGCATGAAGTGGTTAAGTGAAGAAGCCTAGAGAAAATGAGTGCTCATAAGGTTCCAAAGGAGAGAAGACCTATAATACCAAAAGGCCAAAGCTCAGGAGGAATCTTGGTGAAGTATTGGGTAGCAAGTGCAGAGGCTTGCTACATAGGCTTAATTGCATCTCATTGTCGAGTATGGAGAAGCTCAACGTATGATGCATGAGGAAAAAGGGAATACCAGAGAGTGAATATGGTGTAGTAATGAAGACACATGATCATGATATCATGAAAATTTTCTACCCTAGGAGTCTGATGCAGGAGAAAAATCACTCAAGGTCAAAATTGAAATTTAGTGAACCTTCCAGAAGGAGGACGTGGCCAAGAGGACATAATTCCTCGTGATTTTTGGATAAATGATTGGTTTGTTGTGATTGTTTGTTGTTTTGAGTGATATATTGAGAATAGATAGGATCTAGAATGATTCGATCCTTATTGTTTTGTTCTTGTTATAAATGTAGCCTGCAGGAACGAGTGAGAGGAGGCCAAACACAATGTAATCAGGTCGAGAAGGAGGCCTGGCCCATGGAGGCCGCATATGAAATCGATCTCGATATAATGGAATTTGTGTATTATTGTGTATCCTTGTATTTTATTGTATTTTATAACCCTTGTGTAAATTGTGAGCTGAGTGAATGTGTGTGCGAGAAATGCCACAAGCAAGAGTGTAGGTGTGTTGTAGGTCAGAATGGTGGGAGAAGCAGAGTACATGGAGGAAGAATATCAAATGTTGATCACAATAGGATCAATGATGATCCATGTCTGCTATCAAAGTCCCTTGACATAGATAAACCCTAATGACGATCCAACCATCCATCAGGGAGGAGAATTGATGGTTATGATTCGACGTAGATCGAACTTGTCCATTGGAGCTCTTAACTTCAATGAGACTGTTGTTTGGAATCGACCATCAAACCATCACTGTTTGGGTTCCTTCGAAGCCTTGATGCTAAAAACTCCGATGAGGAATTTGAATTGTCCATTGGAGACGAGGGATCAACGACTGAGAGAGAGACACATGGAAGTTGGTCGTCAAGTTTAAGTTCTCTATGGAACAAGAACAAGATCTAGTCATTCGTCGGAGTAGATAATCAATGGTCATGATATGTTATAGATCATACCTTTAGAGTGCCAAACTCCGACCATCAGAGCCCACAAAATCCGACAATGCTACCTGATGTCTGCGATTCAGAGTAACTCCGACCAGTGATAACCTGACACGTCACACTAGTTTTAGCCTATGGTTTTGTGGAGGATTCAACACCCGATCATATGGGGAAAAGGGCTTCATGCCAAGGTGAAATTCAGGGTGCATTCAAGGGATAATGATGAGGCTTTATTGCTACTGGGAATGTGATCAGTCCATTTCGTGGGCCAAATAACCCACATTTCCCAGGATCGAGATCTCAAAAACTCAATTTGAAAATCAATGCCACTATTTGTTATATCACTGTTGAAATTAATGCAACTATTTGTTATATCATTGTTGAAATCATTGCAATTACATGACTACTTTAAATCATAAGGCTGACCCTACAATTTTCCCATAAAAACTAAAAAAGATATATCGATTTGATCATTCTAGGTAATACTATAATAATAAATTAATATTATTATAATTATATATTGACTATATACTATTGTTTTGCATTAGGTCACCAGTGAAACCAATTACTTGATTGCTTTAAATAGTTTTTATTAGATTTCACTAAAATAAATATATCATTTCACATTTATTTTTATCATTGCTTATATCAATGCAACTATTAGTTATGTCATTGTTGAAATTATTGCAACTATGTGACTACTTTACATCAATGTATCGTAATATTTTTCATTATTGAAATAATTTCAACTCTTTGATTTCCCTAAATGATTTTTCATTGTGTCATGAGTAAAATTAATGTACTTTTCATTGTATTTCATTGTATCATCAGTAAAATTAATGAACCTTATTGTTTTGCATTAGGTTATTGCTAAAATCAATGCAACTACTTTATTGCTCTAAATGAATTTTCACTATATCATCATTAATATCAATTTTCACTATATCATCACTAAAATCAATGCACTTTATTGTTTTTCATTAGGTCATCACTGAAACCAATGCAAGTACTCGACTGCTTTAAATAATTTCTCATTGTGTTATCACTAAAATAAATATATCATTTCGTATTTATTTATTTTATTGTTGAAATCAATGCAGTTGTTGGTTATATCATTGTTGAAACCATTGCAATTATGTGACTACTTTACATCATTTTTCATTGTATCATCACTTAAATTAATACACGTTATCATTTTTCATTATATCATTGTTGAAATCAATGCAACTATTTGTTATATCATTGTTGAAATTAATGAAACTATTTGTTATATCATTGTTGAAATCATTGCAATTATGTGGCTACTTTAAATCATAAGGGTGACCCTACAATTTTTCCCATCGAGCCGATAAAAAAGTAAAAAAAATATATTGATTTGATCCTTCTAGATAATATAGCCTAAGTGGGCCTAACAAGTTCAAATCCAGAGGGGGTAGAGTATCTATACCTCCATAGACTTTACCAGTAAAATCATTGGGGCTTGGCCATGACCTTAAAATTAAATTAAATTATTATTATTATTATTAATTATATATTGACTATATATTATTGTTTTGCATTAGGTTATCACTGAAACCAAGTACTTGATTTCTTTAAATAATTTTTCATTGTATTATCATTAAAATAAATATATCATTTCATATTTATTTATATCATTGCTGAAATCAATGCAACTATTAGTTATATCATTGTTGAAATCATTGCAACTATGTGACTACTTTACATCATTTTTCATTGTATCATCACTTAAATCAATACACATTATCGTTTTGCATTATATCATTGTTGGTATCGATGCAACTATTTGTTATATCATTGCCGAAATTAATGTAACTATTTATTATATGGTTGTTGAAATCATTGCAACTACATGACTACTTTAAATCATAAGGCCAACCTTGCAATTTTCCGAGCCTATTGATAAAAAACTAAAGAACATATATTGACTTGATCCTTCTATATAATACTATAATAATAAATTAATATGATTATAATTATATATTGACTGTATAAATTAAAATTAATATGATTATAATAATATATTGACTATATAAATTAATATGAATATGTAATACTAATAATACATTGATTCCCTGAAGTAGTAGTTCTCACCCTAGATAACTAGGAACATATTCAACAACTGGATTGCAAGCAATTGCCATTCAAATGCAAGTTGTGTCATGAGTATGGTCACTTCGTTAGAAATTGCAAGAAGGAATAACATGTTCCATCCAATGTTGGAAGAAAGGAACAATGGCAAGTGGTATCAAAGAAAATGGGCCTTGGTGGAAATAAAGGACATTCAACTAGTCCCTCAACTGCTGGTACTCCCCCTTCCGACCCAAAATCGCTTGGTAAAGCAATGAAAAATACTTTGGAAAAATATAATGCTACATTGAATAGGTTCGAATCTTTGTCCCAACTAGAGGATTCAATGGAGGATGATTGCTAACCCCCCCCTGTTATTGGAATAGCAAGTCAAGATAAACCTTTAGTCCAAATCATACCCCCTCCCTCTTCTAGTTCAAGGGTTGTAACTTTGAAGTACAAAGAATATCATGTCATTTCCCTAGTTCTTAACCCTCCCGACCCTCATCAGGAGGATTTAGAGGCATTCAAAGACACTGAAATCACATTTTATGATGCCAAATATAGCTCTGAAATAGAAAGTCAGGGAGAATAAGGCCAAGAAGACAAAGTTTCAGAAGAAATATTTCCAAGGAAGTCAGGACAAAAACCTTCAAAATATGTGAGGGAAGAGCAGGCTCAAAAAGATATATTATTGGTTTCCCAAAAAATTATCACAAATATGATGGGAGGAAGTTCGAAAAATAACAAGGCTTAAAGTGGGTTAACATGGAAAAAAGGAGGTTCTCACTCTAACACTCCTAAGTAATGATTGTAGTCTCCTGGAATTGTAGGGGCCTTGGCAACTCCCCAAAAGTTCAGGCTACCAAAGATCTCATCATCTTAGAAAATCCGATTATTCTACTTCTTCAGGAGACTAAGATGCAAGTAGAGGAAGTGAAAAAAAATAAGGAACAACATTTGTAATAACAACAAAGAAATAGAAGAGCATGCAAGAGGTGATTCTGGTGGGATATGTATGCTATGGAATGATCAATAGGTAAGTTTGATTTATCAATCCAGTTCACAACATTGGACTCAAACCAAAATTTTCCACAAGCAGAGTAACTTCTCCTTCTCTATTATCCATGTTTATATGCTTACAAATCCTCGTGAAAAACTTGATTGTTGGAACTCAATTTCTACCCTGATGGAGTTTGTATCTACATACCCTTGTACAGTATCTGGAGACTTCAACTTGATAAGATATAACTCTGAAGAAAAGGGAGGGATTTTTGGCAGAGATCCCTTCAGTCTTTCTCTAGAAAACCTTCTCTTTGACTTGGATCTTCTAGAAATCCCTCCCTAGAGAGGGAAATTCGCTTGGAAAAACATGAGAGCTAGGTCGGGTCATATTGCAGCCAAGATAGATCATTTTTTAGTGCATAGTAGTTTTCTTCAACAAAACTCCTCTTTTAAATCATACATTTTTCCCTCTCACACTTCTGACCACAAACCCATTTCTCTTCACCTTCAAAACCTCCCAAATTATGGACCTCTCCCTTTCCATTTTAATCCCATTTGGATTCACCACCATGATGTTGTTTATTTGATTAATGTCACCTGGAAAAATTGGATCCCCGAAACCCCAATCTATATTTGGGAACAAAAACTATCCCTTGTCAAACAAGCTCAAAAACAATGGGCTAAGCTTCATTTTGTTCACCCCACTTCTAAAAAATTCCAACTCAAAAACAAATTGGATGAGTTACAAAAATCCCTTGAGTATTAATTCATCATTCCTTAAACTCAATACGATGAGTTCAATCTTCAATGTCAATATCAACAAACCCTGAAAAAAGAAGAAGAGTTATGGTGACTAAAGTCTCAGAGCCTATGGCTTTAGGCCGATGATAAAAATACCATATTTTTTCATAATCAAGCTAAATACATGAAAATAAAGAATAATGTGTCAAAGATAACTTTGGAATATGGAACTATTTTAACAAACTTCACTAAAATTAAAAATGCTTCTCGTTCTCATTTTGCTGAAATTTACACTCCCCGTAACAATGCAAACCAAGACAATATTGATTCCATACTCAAACGTATCCCTTATAGGATTATGAATGAGGACAATATGGAACTTACTCAACCCATCTCTCAGATTGAAATTCACACAAACATTTGGAGTTTGGAACCGGACAAAGTCCCTGGACCAGATGGCTTTCCCATCTCCTTCTATCTTTTTTTCTAGGATTTGATTAATTTTTACCTAAAACATATGCTCCAATACTCCCACAAATATCTTCTCCTTGGAGGAAGAAAAAACTATTCCTTCCTTGCTTTGATCCCAAAAGGATCAAACCCCTCCTCATTTTCTCTTTTTAGACCTATCTCCCTAATCAAGGTGGATTCATGCAAACTAGACAAATTGTGGACAATATAGTGTCGGTACAAGAGACCATTGATTCAAGTGTTACTTCAAAAAACAAAAGGCATGGTCATTAATATTGATAAGGCTAATGCCTTTGATCATGTTCACCACAATTTCCACTTCATGGTTATGGAGAAATTTGGATTTAGCTCTCCCTTCATTAAAATGGTGGAGACTTGTATTGGGAATCCTTGGATTGCTCCTCTTGTAAATGGAACACCTTATTTTTTCTAGATAAGTAGAGGTATTTTTCAAGGTTGCCCTCTTTCTCCCCTCTTCTTTTTGTTAGTATTGAAACTCTGAGCATGAAATTATAATATGAAAGAGCCATTGGGAATCTTCCCAGAATCCAAATTGCAAGAGGGGTGAAAAATAGAAACCACTCCCAATTTGTTGATGATACTTTACTGCTTTGGGGAGATTTTATTATAATAGCTACTATATTTGAACATGTTCTTGAATCTTTCCTTGATGCCTCAGGGGGAGCAGTAATAATGGTAAATGCCAAGTTTTTGGATGGAACACTACTTCTAGAATTATGAGATCTATAGCTATGATTTTTCATTTCACCTTAGTGGACAATTGGACTGCCTTTTGTTATTTAGTCATACCCATTTCCATCAAAACTTCACATACTCATATTTGGCAGCAGATTCTAGGCAAAATCAACAAAAAACTTGACCAGTGGGGATCCCAATGGCTCAACCCAGCTAGAAAGGTGGTCCTTATAAAATCTGTTCTATCAACCCTTCCTATTTACCAAAGTTATGCTATATTGGCTCCCAAAGGAATATCTAAAATAATATCAACAAAGATAAGGACCTTCCTTTGGCAAGGAGGGAAATCAAATAACAAAAAATTTCATTTGATAAATTGGAGCCAAGTCACTAATAGTAAATCACATGGTGGACTTGGGATAAGGGAACCAGATCTAATGAATCAAGCTTTAGAGAAAAAAAAATGTGGAGACTTATAACTAGTAGTTTGGAATGGTGGAAACAAGTTATTTGGAAAAAAATACTTCTATGGATCCAAGAGAAAAAATACCCACCTCTGACCAAAAGTCAATAGTGGAATATCCATCTTCAAGTTGTTTCTATCATCCAACTCCCTTATTTTTGACTGTTTAAATTGTATTCCTAGAAATGGAAGCACGATCAACCTGTGGGAAGACAAACTCATGGAAAGTGGGAATATTGATTTGATTTGTCCCCTTCTCCCTCTTTAATGATGGTTAGAATCTCATAGCTTTTTCTCTTTAGTAGATCTTTCATTTTGGGACATAGATGGAACCTAGATAAAATGGAAAGAACACCAGCTTTCCCTACATCTCAATGATCTCTTCAATCAATTTACCAGTTTCTTGCAAGGATGTGCCCCTCAAAATCAAAATTCTCAAGATATCTATGGGTGGGGACCATCTCTTTACTCAGTCAAAAAAGGATATTTTATCCTTTCATAATCATCACATGGTCATCCTCGTTCTAGTTGGTAGGACAAATTCTGGCACAATGATGGAGTTCCCAAGGTTTACTTCTTTTGTTGGCTTTTTGTCTCATTAAAAAGTATTAACAACAAAAAAATTGTAGAAAAGAGGAATAAGAGGGCCTTCTTGGTGCGCTCTATGTCAGGAAGCAGGGGAATCAATTCAACATCTTTTTATAGAATGCAAATTTACAAAAGAGATTTGGATTGATGCCATGGGTCCCCTATGACAAAGGTTAATATGGCCTACAACCTGTTTAGACTTTTTGGCCTAATGGAAAAGACATTACAGTGGGAATCTCAAAGGAAAGTATATCTTTATTAGATTTTGGGAAGCTTTCCCAAAATACATTTGTTGGGGCATCTGTCTAGTTCACAACAAAATGATATTTGAAGAAAATAAAAACACTCCTCGTCAAGTTTCCATGAAAGATTCATCCCTTCTATCAGAATATATGAGACAGAGAGTTCAATGGAAAACCCAAATAATGGACAATATAGAAGAGCAATGGCTTAACTCATTTCTACTTGGATTTAAATTACCATCCGTCATAAAACCTCCATGCATTCCAAGATGGGAAATAAGACTTGATAAATATGAATTTGCCTCTTGGCATGAAAACCAATCAGCTTCCATTTTATTTTTCAATGGTGCTTTGTAAGGGAATCTAGGGGTGGTAGGTGCGGGGGGGAGGAGATTATTTTCAAACCTAGAGGATATATTGTTACCAATTATGGCATGGTAACTTGGAACACTTACCAACAATGAAGTAGAAGCTTTTTCTCTATATGTGGGTATCATATTAGCCCTCTCCAACTAGATGAGTAACCTCATTATATGCGGTGATTCAATGATTGTTATAATATCCATAATACACAAGAACATAAAAGGAGGAAAAAAGTTTAGAGGAATTATGTTTCATGTGATTGATATCCTTAAACTCTTAAGAAATTGCAAACTTTTCCACATCAAAAGAGTCCACAATTAAGAAGATAATAAAAATGAGAAAATGAGATCCAGATTAAACAAAGGACAAATGATAGTTAATGATGAATTAAGGATCAATATAGTCCCATAATGGTTAAAATGAAATGTGGAAGTGGCAAGGACAATATGAGAGGTGTCAAGGTCTTGTTGACACCCTCTCTATTAAAGCTCATTTTTGTCAATAAAACCCCAGGAGTGTGTGTATCTCAGATACCTGTGAAGGCAAGTATGGGAAACATTGCAGGCTCAGATTTCAGGTTCCGAAGGATCAATTATGATCTCAGACTAGTGGAAAGTGAAAATTCCCTCCTCACTCATGTTTCTCCCTTCGTCCATCACTCTCTAGTCTCTAGGTACTTTCAAGCTCCCATCAAGCTTGTTGATTTGATTGCTTTTGCTCTAAACAAGAAGCATTTTGATTTTGACATTGATATGGTTTCCATTGATAGACTCTTTTGTTTGCTGGAATTTTTTCTCTCTCGTTTTGACTCTTACTTGTACTCTTCTTCACCCTTTTTCCTAATATCGCCTTCCATCCCTTCTCACTTCCTCATTCCCCATTTTCAATCCCTCTCAACTTTCGTTCTTGGGTCTATTTTTTTAGGTGATTCTTTAGATTCACATTTTTCAAATATTTCAGGTTCTCTTAGGATTTTATGGTTACCCTCGACCTATTGTCAACTCCCCTATTTTGGGACTTGGAATTACTTTGACATATCTATTAATCCTCTCACAAATTTCATATCGGGGTATGGTTTTTCGAGTGAAGATATTTGGGTAATTTAACTATTTATATCCCCTCACCTTTCTGTTGTCCTCTTGGATTCAAGCCATGGAATTTTCAATCTCTTTCTTTTAACATTGTGCCCAACCCTTCTCTAGATGACAATTTTGTGCTCCCCTTTTGTTTCACCCCGCACTTCAAGATCAATGAAAATAATATTGTGAATTGGGGATCACTCATTATTATGGACCCTATATGGAATGAGATAAAAGGGCACCTGAAATGTTTTAAAGCAATACTTGAAGGAATACATACCCAATATGGTGAAAATATAGGTAGAATCAATAACATGAAAAATATTGTTTCACTCCTCCTCAACAGAACTGAGAGTCTCATCCAAGAAAGAAAAAAATATTTTTCTATGGAGCAAACTATGATCATGCTTATCCAAAAGACAGAGAAGCTAGAACAAGAGGTAAGACAACTACGAGAAACAAAGAATAAAAGACAAAGAATCCATGAGCTTGACATGAAAGTGGCCACACTGCTACAAAGTTTAAATATGATTGAACATGAACAAAATATTACAGAGCTATAACCACTCCACAAGCATCAAATTCATGATCAATTAATGAGGGAGATCGACTATGTGAAGCTCGGGAAAGGAAAGAGGCAATACCAATGGAAACATAGGAAAACAACTAGAGAACGATTGGAATGCAAGATGAACAATACATCGACACAACACAATGAAGTTTTTTAAAAGTATCTTACTTCTAGGACAATATGTTAGAATATATGGCAACAACACTGCCCAAATTTATAAGTTTATGTATGTTTTATTTTATAGACAACTTATAGATTTGGACTTTGTTTTAAAAGAGTCAAAATTTTTCTTTGCCTCAAAATTACGTTGATATACTATATATTAATTTGAATAGAATAATAGGTCCACTATATAAATTAATATAATTGTATTATAAATTAATATGATTATAATAATATAGATTATAAATCATTGCAACTATGTCACTGTAATTTAAATCATAATGCTGACCCTACAACTTTCCTAGCTCATTGATTGAAGAAGATATATTGAGTTAATATGATCCTTCTACCTAATACTATAATAATAAATTAATGTTATTTTAATTATATATTGAATATATAAATTAATATGCTATATGATTATATGTTGACTATATAAGGGTGAGTGCATGCAGTTGGTGGCCAAAAAAGTGGCAAGGGGGTCAGCAGGAACGCGCACTCGCTGGAAGGTGTGCACATTTCTAGGAACGTGCACGTGTTCCTGATGTGACAGGTTCGACAAACCCCAAACCTCCACTCAGAAAGCCACGTAGGCATGTTCCAAAGAACGCTTGCAAATTCTCAAGAATGCTTGCACATTCCTGAGAAACACGTGTACAAGAATGCATGCGCGTTCCTAAAAAAAATGAAATAAAATTACGTGCGTGCGTTATTAGGAATATGAATGCATGTGTGTTTCTGTTAACATGAAATATCTCTCTCCACCTCCCCCCCCCATCTCT
>ML794090.1:342716-369927 GCA_009831015.1 Picea engelmannii | reverse complement strand
AGTCAATATATAATTATAATCATATTAATTTATTATTATAGTATTATATAGAAGGATCAAGTCAATATATGTTCTTTAGTTTTTTATCAATAGGCTCGGAAAATTGCAAGGTTGGCCTTATGATTTAAAGTAGTCATGTAGTTGCAATGATTTCAACAACCATATAATAAATAGTTACATTAATTTCGGCAATGATATAACAAATAGTTGCATCGATACCAACAATGATATAATGCAAAACGATAATGTGTATTGATTTAAGTGATGATACAATGAAAAATGATGTAAAGTAGTCACATAGTTGCAATGATTTCAACAATGATATAACTAATAGTTGCATTGATTTCAGCAATGATATAAATAAATATGAAATGATATATTTATTTTAATGATAATACAATGAAAAATTATTTAAAGAAATCAAGTACTTGGTTTCAGTGATAACCTAATGCAAAACAATAATATATAGTCAATATATAATTAATAATAATAATAATAATTTAATTTAATTTTAAGGTCATGGCCAAGCCCCAATGATTTTACTGGTAAAGTCTATGGAGGTATAGATACTCTACCCCCTCTGGATTTGAACTTGTTAGGCCCACTTAGGCTATATTATCTAGAAGGATCAAATCAATATATTTTTTTTACTTTTTTATCGGCTCGATGGGAAAAATTGTAGGGTCACCCTTATGATTTAAAGTAGCCACATAATTGCAATGATTTCAACAATGATATAACAAATAGTTTCATTAATTTCAACAATGATATAACAAATAGTTGCATTGATTTCAACAATGATATAATGAAAAATGATAACGTGTATTAATTTAAGTGATGATACAATGAAAAATGATGTAAAGTAGTCACATAATTGCAATGGTTTCAACAATGATATAACCAACAACTGCATTGATTTCAACAATAAAATAAATAAATACGAAATGATATATTTATTTTAGTGATAACACAATGAGAAATTATTTAAAGCAGTCGAGTACTTGCATTGGTTTCAGTGATGACCTAATGAAAAACAATAAAGTGCATTGATTTTAGTGATGATATAGTGAAAATTGATATTAATGATGATATAGTGAAAATTCATTTAGAGCAATAAAGTAGTTGCATTGATTTTAGCAATAACCTAATGCAAAACAATAAGGTTCATTAATTTTACTGATGATACAATGAAATACAATGAAAAGTACATTAATTTTACTCATGACACAATGAAAAATCATTTAGGGAAATCAAAGAGTTGAAATTATTTCAATAATGAAAAATATTACGATACATTGATGTAAAGTAGTCACATAGTTGCAATAATTTCAACAATGACATAACTAATAGTTGCATTGATATAAGCAATGATAAAAATAAATGTGAAATGATATATTTATTTTAGTGAAATCTAATAAAAACTATTTAAAGCAATCAAGTAATTGGTTTCACTGGTGACCTAATGCAAAACAATAGTATATAGTCAATATATAATTATAATAATATTAATTTATTATTATAGTATTACCTAGAATGATCAAATCGATATATCTTTTTTAGTTTTTATGGGAAAATTGTAGGGTCAGCCTTATGATTTAAAGTAGTCATGTAATTGCAATGATTTCAACAATGATATAACAAATAGTTGCATTAATTTCAACAGTGATATAACAAATAGTGGCATTGATTTTCAAATTGAGTTTTTGAGATCTCGATCCTGGGAAATGTGGGTTATTTGGCCCACGAAATGGACTGATCACATTCCCAGTAGCAATAAAGCCTCATCATTATCCCTTGAATGCACCCTGAATTTCACCTTGGCATGAAGCCCTTTTCCCCATATGATCGGGTGTTGAATCCTCCACAAAACCATAGGCTAAAACTAGTGTGACGTGTCAGGTTATCACTGGTCGGAGTTACTCTGAATCGCAGACATCAGGTAGCATTGTCGGATTTTGTGGGCTCTGATGGTCGGAGTTTGGCACTCTAAAGGTATGATCTATAACATATCATGACCATTGATTATCTACTCCGACGAATGACTAGATCTTGTTCTTGTTCCATAGAGAACTTAAACTTGACGACCAACTTCCATGTGTCTCTCTCTCAGTCGTTGATCCCTCGTCTCCAATGGACAATTCAAATTCCTCATCGGAGTTTTTAGCATCAAGGCTTCGAAGGAACCCAAACAGTGATGGTTTGATGGTCGATTCCAAACAACAGTCTCATTGAAGTTAAGAGCTCCAATGGACAAGTTCGATCTACGTCGAATCATAACCATCAATTCTCCTCCCTGATGGATGGTTGGATCGTCATTAGGGTTTATCTATGTCAAGGGACTTTGATAGCAGACATGGATCATCATTGATCCTATTGTGATCAACATTTGATATTCTTCCTCCATGTACTCTGCTTCTCCCACCATTCTGACCTACAACACACCTACACTCTTGCTTGTGGCATTTCTCGCACACACATTCACTCAGCTCACAATTTACACAAGGGTTATAAAATACAATAAAATACAAGGATACACAATAATACACAAATTCCATTATATCGAGATCGATTTCATATGCGGCCTCCATGGGCCAGGCCTCCTTCTCGACCTGATTACATTGTGTTTGGCCTCCTCTCACTCGTTCCTGCAGGCTACATTTATAACAAGAACAAAACAATAAGGATCGAATCATTCTAGATCCTATCTATTCTCAATATATCACTCAAAACAACAAACAATCACAACAAACCAATCATTTATCCAAAAATCACGAGGAATTATGTCCTCTTGGCCACGTCCTCCTTCTGGAAGGTTCACTAAATTTCAATTTTGACCTTGAGTGATTTTTCTCCTGCATCAGACTCCTAGGGTAGAAAATTTTCATGATATCATGATCATGTGTCTTCATTACTACACCATATTCACTCTCTGGTATTCCCTTTTTCCTCATGCATCATACGTTGAGCTTCTCCATACTCGACAATGAGATGCAATTAAGCCTATGTAGCAAGCCTCTGCACTTGCTACCCAATACTTCACCAAGATTCCTCCTGAGCTTTGGCCTTTTGGTATTATAGGTCTTCTCTCCTTTGGAACCTTATGAGCACTCATTTTCTCTAGGCTTCTTCACTTAACCACTTCATGCAAAGACATATTTCCCTACTATGATACCAGTTGATGAAGGAAGAAAATAGGGGTCCTTCAAATCGAGTTTCTGAGATATCGATCCTAGGACCTATGGGTTATTTGGCCCAAAAAAATGGATTGATCACATCCCTACCAGAATAAAACTTCCTCTATCTCCCTTGAATGCACCCTGGATTTCACCTTCTTGTGAAGGCCTTTTCCCCACATGATCGGGTGTTGAATCCTCCACAAAACCACAAGCTAAAACTGGTGTGATGTGTCAAGTTATTAATAGTCAAAGTTACTTTGAATCGCATACATCATGTAACATTTTCAGAGTCTATGGGCTCCGATGGTCGGAGTTGAGTATTCTGATGGGTTAGAGTTTGGTACTCCTAATTTTCGATCTATAAAATATCGTGACTGTTGATTATTTGCTTCGAAGAATGATTGGATCTCATTCTCATTCCATAGGTAACTTAACCATGATGGAAAAATTCCATGTGTCTCTCTCTTAGTTGTTGATCCCTCGTCTCTGATGGACGATTTTGATCCCTCATCGGAGTTTTTGGCATCGGGGCTTCAGAGGAACCCAAACAGTGAGGTTCTGATGGTCGGTTTCAAATCACAGTCTCATCGGAGATGAGAGCTTCGATGGACAAGTCCAGTCTATGCCAAATAGCGATTTTCAATTCTCCTCCTCAATGGATGGTTGGTTCATCGTCAGGGTTTATCTGCGTCAGGGGAATCTGATAGTGGACATGGATCATTTTTTATCCTACCGTGATCAATAGTTGATCTTCTTCCTCATTGTACTCTACTTCTCCCGCCATTCCTATCTGCAACAAACCTACATTCTCACTCGTGGCCTTTCTCACACACACATTCACTTAGTACACAATTTACACAAGGGTTATAAAATATGACAAAACAAAAGGATACAAAATAATACACAAATTCCATTCTATCAAGCTCGATTACATAGTACGACCTCTATGGGCTAGGTCGCCCTCTTGTCCTGATTACACTGTGTTTGACCTCCTCCCACTCATGCTCATAGGCTACATTTATAAAAAGAACAATATAATAAGGATTGGATCACTCCAGATCTGATATATTCTCACGAGATTGCTAAGATTGCTCAAAACAACATTCAATCACAACAAACCCATCATTTATCCAAAAATTATGAGGAATTACATCCTCTTGGCCATGTCCTCCTTCTGGAAGGTTCACGAAATAATGATATAATGAAAAATGATAACGTGTATTAATTCAAGTGATAATACAATGAAAAATGATGTAAATTAGTCACATATTTACAATGATTTCAACAATGATATAACTAATAGTTGCATTGATTTCAGCAATGATATAAAGAAATATGAAATGATATATTTATTTTAGTGATAATACAATGAAAAATTATTTTAAACAATCAAGTACTTGCATTGGTTTCAGTGATGACCTATTGCAAAACAAGCATTGATTTTAGTGATGATATAGTGAAAATTGATGTTAGTGATGATACAGTGAAAATTCATTTAGATCAATAAAGTTTTTGCATTGATTTCAGCAATAATCTAACACAAAAAAATAAGGTAGATTAATTTTGTTGATGATACAATGAAATACAATCAAAAGTACATTAATTTTACTCATGATACAATGAAAAATCCTTCCTCCCCATTCGTTTTTGTTTTTTTCAACTGATTTATTTTTTATCTTCCTGTTAGTTGATTTGCTTTGCTTTGTCATATGCATGCTTTGCTAATTTGTTAATTTTCATGCATGACTAATTTTCATGTGTGGATTCTTTGCATTCATGGTTGATTTGCATGCATGGTTGTTTTCCATGCAAGGCTTATTTGCATGCGTGATTGATTTACATGCATACCTGATTTACATGCATGGTTAATTTACATGTGTGGTTTCTTTGCATGCATGGATGACTTGCATTCATGATTGATTTGTATATGGAGTTGATTTACATGCATGGTTGATTTACATGAATGGTCACATTGCATGCATGACTAATTTGCATGTGTAGTTGATTTGCATGCGTAATTGATTTGCATGTCTGGCTAATTTGCATGCATGGCTACTTTACATACGTGGTTGATTTGCATGCGTGGTTGATTTGCATGCATGACTAGTTTTCATGTGTGTTTGATTTGCACGTGTGGTTGATTTTCACGCATGGTTGATTTGCATGCTTTGTCAATTTGCATGATCTAATGGTTTATTTTTTCATCTGCGTTTTTCTTTATCAAAATAAAAGAAAAAATGTATTATTGCATGTCATGAGTGTTGTATTCAGAGATTACATTATTATGGTAGGTTTCTGAAGTTTTTGTTCATTCTCTTGGGTGTTTTGAGAGTTTACTGAGAGTGTGTGAGGTTGCTCATTTTCAATTTAAAAAGACAAATATGAAAAGTGAAAAGTGCTTCCTTTCCTTTAGATAACATTCATCAAAACGAAAATTGCATATTCTTTGCATGCATTTTTATATCTTTTTGATTTGAAAAGTTTCACAAACAACATTAAAATTTTCTTCCACTACCTCTGCATAATTAATAGTGTTAAAAAAGAAAAAATGATTAATGTAAAAATCATTAGACTTTTCCTTTTTACGGAAAACCAACATAGACTAGGATTTAGGGCCTTGGTTCAGGGTTGGAGAGTTAATTTTCCAAGGCCAAAAAACCAAGCTTAGAAGTCATTAACGAGTGTAAAATCCATTGTTGTAATGAGTGTGTCGGGAAGTTCCTCTAACACGGGAGTTAAGTAGTAGGTCGCATTGGGGCAAGTGGAGTGATATCCCCTCTATACATGTCTTGATGTTTGTTAGACTACTTTGACTACTACACATATGAGGGTTTCATAAGTCCGAGTACCTATCTGGGAGGAAACACTTCTTGAATCTTCAGGCTTAGCTACCTCGCCCATGCATCTGGTCCAACCTACAAATATTCACTTAACCATTCCATTGTGAGGTGGAAACCTTAATGGTTTTTCCTAGGTATCTACACAAGTGACTACAAGTGGGAAGTGCTTGTGGTGCCTGGGATAGATGTCAAACCTTTGCTTCAATCCCCAATAAGGTACCTATCTTCACAAAGGAACTTGAACCAATAAGGTTTGTCACTTTAGGGTTACCGTAATTATTCCTCACACCTTTGCTGGACAACATTTTGGGGACTTCATTTCCCCTAGAGGGTTGGTTTTCAGAAGGCCCCTTTTATCCACCAGTTTGTTTTTTATTGGCTTAGATTTGCTATGGGTGTGATCTATGGTGAATTTTATGTCTAGTTGGACATAGTTTATTGTTTTCTTCTTTCTTAAAATGGATTTTCTACTATGATTGATCAACATATATTTTGGTATCATATACCCTTTACTCATTTGGATGGATAGACCATATGGTGATTCTTTTTCCTACCTCAATAATGCTCATACCATGGAAATCATTAATGGGTAATCCAATGGGGGAGGACCAACTTTATGGGAAAGGACATTGGGAGAAGTCATGATGACCACCTCCTTGCCACCACTTGGTGGGATGGGTACTCCCATATCCATGCCTTTGACATCTATTCATTTCATTTGGGAGATGTCACTAGTAACATCCTTTCCTTTCGTTAGTACACCAAATTTTAGTATGCCCATTGCATCATCACAACTGCCCACACCTATGTTCGGTGGGGGGAAAGGCCTTGGTATTATTATTGAAACTGGACTCCCATATATTTTTAGTAACCCTATAGATAGCCTAACTATACCAAATTATGGTTTTCCTTTTGGTTGAATTTTAACCCTGGGTTTGGTCCTACCCCTAGTGTTTTTCCTAATGTTGGGGACAATTATGTCTTTGGGGGCACCAATGTCCTCGGGGGTAGTTATCTAGGGGGATCAGTGACACCATCTCATACCAACACTCCCTTTACATATGATACTAGTCATGTGCCAATAAATTCTTATATGAACGCCAACCAAAGGACCTCTCCAAAAGGGGACTATTGTGCTTTTCCTTCTTTTGGAAATGTTGGTGTCCATTTGATGGCCATATTGAATATTCTTGGATTGTCTACATGGATACCATTTTGGTTAACAACCATTATACATGTTCCAAATACTCCTAAAAAACATTTGATGGTGAAATCTATTTCTCCTCCTTCCTCTTCTAGTGCAAGTCCATCTCTTAGTAACTAGAAGTCTAAATGGAATAAAAAGAGGAAGAAAAGTAAAAAGAAGAAAAGATAAAGGGGGATGTCACCAACAACTACAAGTCATTTGGGAGACACGTCACTAGTCACTGCCAGCCATACTGGGGATAAGTAACCAACCATTGCAAGTCATTTTGTGGGAAACACACTAGTCCCTGTAAGTCATAATGGTGATAAGCAACCATCCACTACAATTCATACTGGGGGTAAGTGACCAATCACTGCAATTCATGTTGGGGGCATTGATACTGCTGAGAAACCTAGACGAGAAAGATGCAAGCCTAAGTTCCCTCGTATAATTTGCAAGGAAGATCATCTTACTCACTTATTTCCTCTCATTCCAAAGGTCAATAGAGTGTGGCCCAAGTATAAAGACTCTTCTACTCCATAACCACATTTTATTTCTTATGAACCTACTCAACCATTGGTTGATGAAGTGGTCACACCAATGTAATATTTGGTCGATCCCACTCCTATTTTAGAGAATGATGTTTCTATCATTCATGTGTTATTCATTGTCAATTTAGAACCTTCTAAACAAGGGGGCATCCCACTCACCTTTAGCATACTCCCTCCAAGTCCTAAGAGTGTCTCCTTTGATTGAAACAGACTTCTTGAGCCTCACCTTCCTTCTTTTGTACCCTTCCAAATAAGGGTTGAAGCTTATGAAAAATAAATCTATCGATGTATAGTAGATGAAGGATCCTCCACAAGCATTTTATCCTCCTTAGCTTGGAAATCTATTGGGTCCCCCCCAGCTTGTGTCAGCTCCTAGTCAGCTACTTGCTTTTGATAGAAGACTTAATGAATATTTTGGGATTCTTCCTTGGTTTCCTATCACGTTAGGAGTGAATATTATTATGGTTGATATGATAATGGTGAATGGTCCATCGGAATTCAATATGCTTCTTGGACATGATTATGTATATGTTATGAATGTTGTGGTGTCTAGGCTCTTTCGAGTGATCCATTTTCCTCACAGTGGAATCATTGTCACCATAGATCATCTTTCATCTAATAATCACCATCCCAATTCACCTTCATACCATGCTACCCCATTTTATGTTCCTAGTATTTGGGTGGAATCTATCCCACCACGAGTAAATTATGTGGCAACATATCCTAATTGTTTAGTTGCTTATGATAAGGATCCTTTGTGCTCATGTTTTCCTTCTTAGAACATGGTCCTAGTAATTTATCAATGTATCCCTCCGACATCTATTGACACCAGTAAGAAACTCCATCCTTATATGGAATATGATCATCCTACTCCACCTATATGGGTTGTTGACTCTCCAATTTCACATGATTTCCTCGATTTCAAGTTTCCTTCATATGAGGCCATCTTGGAGGTCATGGATTCAATATATAATCCAAAGGAATATGTGATGCATCGATCATATATTCTTCCTAATTCAGAACATATGAGGGTTAATACAATGAGTTTTTATTCAAGATAGGGGGGATTTTTGGGGCCATCCTACGAAATGCCATGTCTTGACCATTTTGATCCTTGTATATCTTTTTCAAAACTTTCCACTGACTTATTTTCTCTCAATAAAACCAAAGATCAATGTTTTGTACCTCATTTGTGTCTTGATGGGCATCAACAAGGAGCTGTAATAGATCGTGAAAATACTCGTGATGAGTGTCTTTGTACGTAGAAATTTGATTATATGTGGTGTGGCCCTGGCATGGCATGCCACATGATGCCATCAACGACCCATGATTTCATCGATGATGACAAGAATCCTTGGCATGAGCCTAGCAATGGGATTTACTTTGCATAAACCATTAGAATTCATAGTGCCTTGTACATAGGTGTGTGGTGTGAGTGTTGTTTTGTTTTGCATATATCATGTCCAAAACTCCAAAAAAAATTGTTTCTTTTGAGATTTCACTATGCATTTTAACCTCGAGTCTAGCATTTCTGGATGTTTTTTACATGACTCGTTAACGTTTTATTTATATTTTTTTTATGGAAACATACATTGAATTTGAGGTACGTGTTTCAATTTGGCATATAGAGATAGGTTTTTCCCTGCAACAACATCTTGCATTATTAACCGTCCATTTTTCTATCACAAATCCTTAGGTTCAATCATGTCAGATTGTGACAATTATCCATATTCTCTTTGCACATCATAACATGTACAGAAATGCCTACCCTCCATGGGAACCCTAGTTAGCACCCTGATTTCATCTGGTGCCCATGTTGCGACTACTTGTAGGCCTGGGAACCCTCCTATAGACTTGCCATAACTCGAAATTGAGCCTCATTTCTCCTTTTTCACATATATTTTGGCCTTATCCCAAGGGGTTCAATATTTTTATGTCACTTTGTAGTTGCACAAGCCTTTACTTCTTATGTCTTGTTGCCTATTGTTGTGATATTGTTTTCTTTATTCCCTCTTATCTCCATTTACAGCCACACTTGACCTCTCCCTGTCTGCATTTGCTTACCTTCATTTTGCGACCGTTGTACCCATGGAGAGAATTGATGTTATGAGTGGACCTCACTTTCCACTACCCTATTGCATCCATTATGCCTAGGTTGGTTTTGCACACTTGGAAGATAGATGCATGTTGTTCAGCCACTTGGTATCTCAAGATGAGCTTACTTTTAACTCTTCTTCATGCTCATTAAAACATGAAAAATACACCTACCGAGTACACTTTTAACTCTTTTTCAAACTTGTAAAAATTGAACAAAAAAGAAACTATCGATCACATTTTTATCTCTCTTTCGCGCTCATAAAACTATGAAGGAGACAAAAAAAAAGTGAAGGGGATTTTTACATTTAATCTATATTATCAAAAAATGGCAGTTGTCAATCATGTCACTCTTGAACATAGCACATGTTTGCATCATTCTCTTATAGTTGGGTTATATCTTTCCTAGGATTTTTACCATCAATATGGCATATACTCCTGTGACTTGATACTTTTCCATTCCTTATGGAGAGTGCTTCAAATACCCCATGCATTGTCATACTATGTCATTAGTTCTCTTGTTTTTATGTTGCCAGGTCATCATTGTGTTGTGCTATATGTTCAAGGGAAGTTAAGCATGAGTCTACCATCTATTGTCTTGTTGATTATCCAAGTCAGTCATTCCCATGTTAGTTGTACTTAGTGATTCTATTGTTTCACATCATCTCTCATTGTATGTTTCATGTTGATTGATGGGGGATACATTAAGTCCCTCCTTCGATGAAACTCTTCACGTCGAATTCAGCACGTCATCTAGGAAAGAGATATAGAAACCAACTAGTACCTTGAAGCTTGTAGTCCTTAGTGGTAGGGTTTCTCGCAATCAACAATGGGTTTACCTCTTTGAATCATTATTGATTTATTATATAAGTGTTTGACATCAAATCCTCTATTCACACTTACTAGATTGTACTAGGTACCTTGGGGTCCATTTACATCATTGGTGGGTCCCCTCGTATATGTTAATGATATACCTCAATGACCGGTAATCAGACGATTTCTACTATGCTCGACATCAACTCATTTATTTGCATGATGTAGAATTATACCATCGAGTTTGGGACAAAAACCTTAGGCCTAGGGGCACATCACTCATTCATATTACCCCTCCCAAGTTGTGATGGCATATATCACTTCTACATAAGTACTTTGAAGACTATGGGAGCATTATCATTGGTTCTCAATGTCTTCCTGAAATTCACTGTGACATATATCCGCATTGGATTTTCTCATGGCTATGATCCCTTTTGACATGGATCCACCATGTATTTTTCAAGGCCATGATCTTGCATTTCATTACATGGATCTGTAGTGTATTATGTCAGGATCCATGCTTTGTTTCTATTCCAAGCATGGGTATGCCTACCTCAAGGATAATCTATATATGTTTGGTTGATGTCTAGTTGCAGGTACTCATCGATTCCTTGATACTCATCTATTTCCTTATGCCACCTCATATTCATAATTATTTTAATGTACTTCGTCCATCCATTCCTATGTTGACCTCACACATTATGGGGAATATTTTACAACTATATTTTCCACCTTGGGGGAACTTAGAGGACATACTCTGGGGGAGGGATAATTATGAGCAAGATTATGTTGTTGAAATTTCAAGAGTAATAGCTTAGGAAGAGCTAAGGTAAGGACCAAAGAGGACTACAACACAAGGCCTAAAGGATTTTTTATCATATGACTTGTACTTGTGCAAATCCCTCCACAAGATCCCAATCTTGTGTAACAATTGGAAGTGTCTACCACTCTCACCTAAGTAGATACTTCCCTCATTTTAGTGATGCAAGGAGGTCCACCACAGGGGAGGCTTCCCTGGTGACCTCAAGGGATCAAATAGAAAGATTATCCAATCATACATCCCCCTATCTTGGTCTCCTGGTGGTTAGGTATAGGTCTAGGAGAGGAAATGAAAAGTAACCAAGTAATATTTTCACCTATTCGAGACAATAAACAATTTGAAGCATAATATAGACAATTACCAAGATATACAGCTTAAAGATGATCTCTAAGACACTAGATGATTAATAAATGCATTGGATGTTACAAATGACAATAGTAAACAATTGTACAACAACAATTAATATTTTGCAACAACAACAAAAAACAATAATTAGAAATGTAGCAAATTAGCATGAAAATTAAGCCTTCAACATGTACAATATTCTCCAATTGCTAGATGAAAATCCTGAGTATCTTAAGCCACTTTTACAAGTGTGTATGCAACAAATTAAGATAAAAGTTAGTGGATGTAGAATTTTTTTGTAAAAACAGTCATAAATAACATTTGTTTGCTAAGTTTAGGGTTAGAGAAGTTAGTAATATAGTTGAGAGAGAGAGAATATTAATTAGTGGTGAATGTTACTTTCACCACAAGAACAACTCTAGACTAGTGTCGATGTCCTATAGGGTTTGTGGAGTCAAACATGCACAACCTTTAAGATTGAAATAAAATAACGAGAAGGATGAGATCTAATCCCTAATGTGCAAACACTCTTGGGCCTTAGGACTAGACCTTGGAGAAAATGGTTACTAGGGTGAAAACTCTCTTGGGCTCTAGGTGACATTTTCCTTCTTCTTATTCCACTAGGTCAAGGATCAAAGACTAGGGTTAAAAACCTAAGGTGTAAACACTCTTGGGAATTATGTTCTTAACCCTAGCAAAGAATTCTTTCACAAAACTTGGACAACAAAACTTGTGAAGGAGAGAATCACTTACATCTCCTTCCTAGGGTTTGAACAAGAAAAAGTAACATGCAACAAGATAGTAATGAACACCTTAAGCATTAGAAATGACATGAAATTATAGAAATTTACTTACTTATTCAATTTGCTAGGCTATACAAACCCTAATTGCAAAAATATCATCCAAGAAAGAAAATAACATCCACAATATCATTCTCCAAAGCTAGCGTATGAGTTCCAAGAGAAAAAGAAAGAGAATAGTGAAAAAAAAAAATTAGAGTTTCCCCACTCCAAATGAGTGAAGAAGTGATGATGAAAAAAAGAGAAGAGAAATAGAATTATTTATAAGGAAACCCTAGTGCTCCAAAATTCACCACATTTGAAAATACTTGTCTCTTAGTGGGGCAGACCCCTTAGGTTTTCCTTTGTAAATGTCAAAAATGCAAAAATAATACATAAATTGCCACACGTGTGGTGACATCATGCCCCCAATGGGATAGGAAGGCCTATCCAAGGCCACGTATATTCTCCTAAGGTGAAAATGTGGTGGAAGAATTCTGCATCACATCTTAAAGTCATCATTGGCATCCAAGTGGAAGCAAACCCCATCATCTCTATCAAATCCTAGCATTACATAATCATCTAAATGCCCAACATACAAGGTGCAAGGGGGTGGCGTCTGAAGAGGAGGAGGTTGTGCATGATCTATTGGTTCCCTCCAATCATATCCATATGCAATGTCCTCCCTCCAATGCAAGATATCATCTAATGTGTAGAGCCCATGTTGTGGGATTTATTCCCATATTTGCGCCACCGTGACCAAATCTGTCAAAAATCAGGCCCATCTATCCATTGTCCAAGGTCCTAAAGATGTGAGAGCCCATTTCTAAATGTTTTACGTCACTGGGTGACTTGTTTCTCTGCATCACACGTGTCATAGCCTACAATAAAGGCACAATGTTTTGGGTGAAATCTTCGACGTCCTTCAAGAACAATGTCAGGGGAATCCAAATTAAAATAGAAAATGAAATCAAGTAAACTAATGTTCATAAGATATAGTAGTCCTTAAATAATCCAAAGTAAGATGTTACTTAAGATATAAGCCACATGAAAAAATCACTTCAGTATCCCCTTCTATTATCACACCATCTCAGGAATTTATGTAAGTTGGAAAATTTGAATATGGGAGGGCTTTCATCAGACCCTATTAGGTGTGCCAACCAAAATAGTGAAAGAAAAAACATAGGTATAGGGATATGTCCCAAGGGAAATAGTGAAATCAAATAACCCTTCAAGAGTAAGTGTGATAGTGGTACATGTTGGGCTTACTTCATGGCTTATGGTGTCACTGAGTCCACTTCTATGCACGCCTTTGTGGAGGGTGCACTTGATCTTGAGTTACCACTTTCTAAGCACTATATTTTTTCCAAACCTCTTTATTTTCCTTTTTATTTGTCCTCTTATCATATTTTCAAATCCCCTTTTATAAGGTTTCAAGCTATAACATCACTGCTTGGGATTAGGGTGAACGCAGAAAGGGTAGAGCTCAAGTTTGGATTGGATTTTGAGATTCATTTTATATCAATCCTTTCTTTCTTTAGCATCATTCATTTCTTCTTTTTAGCAACTGTTGCAGTCAACCTCTGGGCCTTCAACCCCTATTCTCATGAGATAATGGACCATGACCCATTACCGAATTTTAGTACACTATGATAGGTTCCAGGATGGAAATTGTTAATTATGGCGAGGAACAAAACGTTACCCTTGTGAGGACCCCCCAGTAGTACCCCTTTTTCTTGGGCGGTGACAACATGATACTAGGGAATATGAGTTGGCCACCAAGGTGAAACAAGGCAACAAACATAACTTCTTGAGTGAGTGATCCATTATCCAACTTCAACCAATGATCCTCATCCACATTTATGTTAAATT
This sequence comes from Picea engelmannii, assembly GCA_009831015.1. NCBI lineage: Eukaryota > Viridiplantae > Streptophyta > Pinopsida > Pinales > Pinaceae > Picea > Picea engelmannii. The sequence continues at coordinate 355,451 of ML794090.1, read as the reverse complement.
AATCACACCACTTCGCATGAAAGAAGGACTAACATACCTCATGGTGACGTTAGCTTAACATCTCACATACACTAATTTGATTGGATGTGATGAGCTTGGCTTAAGTGTAGTAGAAAATGAAATCTGAGGGGATTTTTTGGGTTTCTATATGTGGACATGTTGATCACCATCATTTTTGGGATCATTTTCTCCATTGCAGGCCATGAGATATGATCTCCTTTAGTTACCCCTAGGCGTGTCGGGGTAACAGGATTCAAGATTGATGTAAGGTTCTCTATTTTATCAATATAGATCAATGCTAATTTCCCCCTTCAGTGATTGTATTTTTTACTACATGATTAGTGGTTCATTCTTGAATAAAGTAGATCTGATTGGATTCTAGTTTCTTTAAACACTTGAAAGGATTCATAGATTGGTATTTTTTTTTCACTTGTGTGCAAGAAGTGGAGCACAGGAGTCAAAGTTGGATCTCTGGAACTACGTTAGCCAGAAATGTAAGAACAACCATCAATTAATAAGGTACACCTCTCTTCCCTCTAGTGTAAAATGAAAAGAATCATATTAGATCTAGGAAAATAGTATTATCTATCAGCTATTTGTCTCAGATCAAGGGAATATCTGAGGGGGAGCTTTCCTTTCTGTGGGAGGGTTTTTCTCTATAACACTAGGACACTTGGGTTCCCACTTCTTAGATGTAAAGTTGCATAAAGGGGAGTCATATACCCAAGTTTTCATTTATTTAGTGAAGTAATTACTTTGTGTTGGCTTGCAAACTTTATTTCTTTAATAAAATGGAATCTTGGCACTAGTTTCTAAAACTTCATTTTTTTTACACAAAAGATACTTGTCATTGATTTACAAATTTCCCTTCTACATGTTTAACCTTGTGTCTTGTCTTTTCAATGGAGTTTAAGTTATGCATATCAACTTCATTTCTTATATTTTTCTTGAGACCAACAAGATATGTTTGAATTAAGTTGTCTGAACATGCCCCTAGTACTCGAGTTGTAAGTATTTCCTTTTCATGGGTGTATTATTATATTGTTTCCTTCTATTATAGTTAATTAAGTTCCACACAGTTTTCCTTTTCTTCCATTTATTGAGACCTGTGAAACAATTCCTTCTTAAATGTATCCCACCATACGAATATATTGCTCTTATGGGTTTTCCACCACATGAACAATTGTATGGTGGTCCTTCCATATTTTTTTATGTTATTTTAATTATTTATCATCATCTTGAATGTGGTGTAATTGAAAGTATATGTTGACGATCTCACGCCCAATGGGAATGGTGTGCAAAATCCACCTTTAAAGCATTAAAAGTGAGCATTCAAACAATATATGAGAAAATGAAACAAAAACATATAGAACTTGGATCCTATATTATTCATGAAAGCATGTAAATGTGATAAATATAGTCCTCCCTTGCCCAAGGTGGGAGGCATGGGTGATTCCTCTCAATTCACCAAGTTGTGCTCATGCACCAATGCTACAAGGAGATATAAAGGAGGGATGAAGGATGCATGAATGAACAACCTAATACAAGATAAAAAGATGCATCTATACCCGTATTCTTTAAAAGGGTCGAATGCCTCATGCTCATATAAAGGGGACACATGGTGGATGACAATTCACCATGCTCCACTAAAGGTGACACATGGTGGATGAAAAATCACCATGCTCCACTAAAGGTGATACATGGTGGATGAAAACTCACCATGATCCACTAAAGGGGACAAAGGGAATATTCCATTCTCTCACTTATCTTCTCTAATACTAACCCATGCATATACATATCCAAGGTATAATCCCAAGTTATACAATAATTTGCATCCTCCATTTGATGACCAAGTCCAATGTATGTGTGTCATCTAAGGAACCAAGAGCTATGTGCATAACATCTCTTGAGTGGAACTTGGAAGTATGTCAAGGGATGAAAACCTAGTACCAACCATGCAGTTTGATGTCGATCACCTTCTGTTGGCACAGGGGCAGACCCGGGGTTCAGCTCCAAGAGCGCACCAACAAGCCCTAGCTACTGGCCCTTTCGACAACACCTATGAAGTAGATACAGTCTCACCCGAAGAAACTATGAGGGAGTTGCATAATAGAGATGTCTACAACCAGGGGAATATCAAGTGGATCTATTACAACATCAATACATCATGCATCTATCATTCAACTAGCTATATCTATCCTTCAAAGCTATAGATTTGATCTAATACGATAAGACATGTAACAATACAACAGTGATAGAGATTAAAGCATCAATCACACACACAACAACAAATGTACATGGTTCACCCTCTCTCTAGGAATATGTCCACAGAACTGTGCTTATGATTCATTAAGGTAAAGCATACAGTTCTTATCTGCGCTCTCAGCTAGCAAATTCTCTTTATTCTCTCTCTTTCTCTCCTCTTCCTGTGCACACAGTTGCAGGACTTGACCTTCGCACACAGCATAAGATCTTACAATACCAGAAGTCTTTCTCTCTCTTAGCACTTCTCTCTCTCAATACAATGATCCCTCACTCAATACTATAGCTAGATCAACAACAATATTGTACTGCAGAATTACCAACCAAACCTAGGCACTTTAGACCTCCATTTATACATAACAACACCTCACCGATAGCCTTAGGCCAAAACCTAGGTGCAAAAACCCTAAAAGACCAAAACCCTAGGTGTCTAAAACCCTAGGTCAACTTGACCCGCTTTTTTCAGGCCTCGCCAGCCTGTCTTTCCTTCTTGCGTGATGCTCTAAAGCACCCAATGGTGGCTTTTTATCCATATTCCTTACTGATCTATCATCCTTGATATCCTCATCCAACGGCTTGCATTTCCTTTCTTCATTCCATCTTTTCTGCTCTTTTGCTTGCTTCACCCAGTGGCAGTCACTGTGTCTCCCGCAAAGTTCATTTTTCACATTTTCTTCCTTGTACTTTGTTTCCTTCCATAACCAAGGGCCAACAGGCCCCCAACACTGACATGTGACTCATCCTGAGGCACTTTGGATCCGATCCTTCCGTTTTTCTTCGAATTTGGATTTCCCAGGGCAGCCTTGGTTTCTTCTTTATGCCTCGTCTCCCTCCTTGTGTAGACTGTCTTTTCCATGTCTAGTACCCAGTTTCAATTGCACTTGATTGTCATAGTACAACTTCAACCGACTCCCATTCACCAATCCTTCCTTCCATTCTCCCTTCAATGTTTTCAATTGCACAACTCCTCCTTCTATAACATAGGCGATCTCATATGGTCCAAGCCAATGCATTTTGAACTTCCCTGGGTGTCTTATAAACTTACTGTCATACACTAGTACTAAATCACCTTGCTTGAGTGCCTTCTTTTTTATGTGTCTGTCATGATATGCCTTCTCTAGTTCCTTCTGAACCTGCTGGTGGAATCTTGCAATGAATCTGTCTTCTTCCAGTTCAACCAACTATGCAAGCCTTTCCTGAACAACACTAGTGTCATCCATACCTGTAAAAGCAGCAATTCTTAAGCTTGGTACCAAGTATTCCATTGGGACAACAACTGCGAGACCATAAACCAACTAGAAAGGAGTCTGCATTGTTAATTTCTTGCAAGTGGTTCAATAGGCCCATAGTATTGTAGGTACTCTTAGGTCCCAGTCATCCCTATTCACAATGCAAATCTTTGTTAAGGTTGTCTCCAAGATCTTATTGAATGCTTCAACTGTTCCATTTTTTTGTGGATGGTAAGGTGTACTCTTCTGATGGTGGACTGCAAATTCTTTAGTCAGGGCTTCAATTGTCTTATTGATGAAGTGTGTACCTTGATCACTCATAAGGATCTTGGGGCACCCAAACCTGGTTATTATGTCATCAAATATAAAATGCGCAACTGTAGTTTCACTACAGTCTTTAACTTCTCTGGCTTCGGCCCATCTGGTTAAGTATTTTGTCGCAGTAATGATATACCTTACTCCTGTGCATTTTCTTGGTGGGTTTATAGGTCCCACAAAGTCAATGGACCACTTTTCAAATGATTGTAGGGTCATCTGTTGTGCTAATGGAATTTCATCTCTTCTGGACGATTTCCCAATTCTCTGCCATACATCCCAGGCCCTGGAATAATCTTTAGCATCTCTGTGTAAGGTGGGCCACCAAAGTCCAGCTCTCAAGACCTTTTGCATAGTTTCTCTCCCTTTGTAGTGTCCTCCTAGGATGCCTTCATGAGATTTTGCAAGAATGAAAGGTCTCTCTGTCTCCATAACACATCTTCTTAGTATCTCATCAGGTCCCAGTTTGTATAGCTAACCAACTATAAGTGAAAAGTCTGCAACGTGCACCACTAGTTGTTTCTTCTAGGGAATTGTATACTCACTAGGTTCCATTCCTATTGACAGGAACTGGACTCTGTATTCAAAGTGGTCATCAATATTTCTAATGGCGAGGAGTTGTGCATCCAGCAGTGTATCCTCCAAACTAGTGGGTTCTTCGCCATGTTCCAGCCTCGACAAGTGGTCAGGACCCTTATTCATTCTTCCTGGCTTAACTATGATTTCAAAATCATATTCTTGAAACATTAGAAGCCATCTGCATATTCTCCCCCCCAACACTTTCTTGTTGACTAGATATTTCATCATGAAGTGATCTATAAACATTTTAAAGTGTCCTCCCAACAAGTAGTGGCAAAATTTTTGCAACGCATACACCATGGCTAATCCTTCCCTCTCGGTAGTGGTGTAGTTGATCTCCATTGTAGATAGCTTCCTGCTAGAAAAAGCTAATGGATGGTCGATCTCCCCTGCTCCCGGTTGTGCCAGTACTTCTCCCAATGCAATAGAAGACGTATCGACGTGCACATGAAACTCTTTTCTCCAATCTGAAAAAACCAGAAGAGGCGTAGTGACCATCTTTTGTTTCAGCGTGTCAAAGCTCTACTAGCATTCATCTGTGCAGCTAAAATGACAATCCTTCTTCAACAACTTCTCCATCGGTGCTGTGATTTGGGCATATCCTTTAATGAATTTCCTGTAATAGCCAGTATGTCCTAACGCAGTGCCTAGTTGTTTGACTGAAGTAGGAGGTGTAAAATCAACTATAATTGCAATTTTAGATGGATCAACCAACAATCCCTGCTTGCATACAATATGGCATAATAACACTCCAAATGGTGAGAAGAAGATGCACTTCTTCAGATTCAAGGAAATTTGACACTGCCTGCATTTATCCAACATTAGCCTTAGACATTCAATATGATTTTTCAACAAACTAAACACAGTCCAGTATTCAAAATATGCTTCTAAAAATTTATGAAAAAATTCTTTGAACGCTTCGACCACCACCCTGGAAAAGATGGTTGGGGCATTCTTCAGTCCAAATGGAATTATTGTATATTGGTAGGATCCCCCTTCTGTGGAAAACATGGTCTTATGGCGTTCCTCCTTAGCAATTCGAATCTGATGGTATCCTGAAAATCCATCTATAAAAGAATATACCTCCTGGCCTCCCACGTTGTCTAATACTTCATCAGTGAATGGTGTAGGGAAAGGGTCATGCAGACAGGCATCATTCAACTTTCTGAGGTCCACACATATCCTTATTTCTCATGTCTTCTTGTCTTGCACGACCATAGGGCTAATCCACTCTGACTCTTCGACAGGTTCAATAATCCTTGCTTTCAGCATTCTATCAAGCTCAATCTTCACTTTTTCCTTATATTTTGGGTTCAATCTGTAGGGTCTTTGCTTGACTAGATTCACACCTGGTTTCAAAGGGATCCTCATTTCTACCATAGGACCTTTGATACCCTTCATATCAATGAACTTGGTCAGAAACAAGTCCTGTATTCATGCAGTAATTCTATAATTTTTTCATTGGTAGTAACATCCCAATAATCTCTGACATTGGCAAGCTTTGGTGTCTCCTTTGTCCCAATGTTGACTTTTTAAATCTTGATTGATTGACCAATAAATGGTATCTCAACTCGTGGAACTTCCACATTTCTTTGGCCTTCTATTTCAGTAATGTTTACCTTCCTGGGATCATCATCGTCATCGGCATTGATGTTGTAGCAACTCTACAATTTTTGGAAAGGCGCAGTCCATTCGTCCTCTTCTTGTTCCATAGGGAGGCTAGATGATTTATTGAATACCTTCTTTCTCACAATCTGTAATGCTTGGTCTACTGAAGGATATTCACTTTCAAATGAAAAGGTGGTTACAAAGTTTTGAATCATACCTTCCCAATCTGTAGTGATGAGGCGCAACTCCGCTTGAAGGTACCAGTTAATAGGGGTCGTGTCCCATGTGTTAATGAATCTGTGCACCCATTGTTCTTGAGGAATGTCACTCCAGGTCTCTTCACAGCTTCGCACATGGTCCTTTGGGAAACTTCGGCTGGTATATCTTACTTCACAACTTACTATGTGTGCTAAGAACCACATTGTCATCAAGGTTCAACATTGGGTCCAGTCTGTGATATTGCTTTTATGTGTCCCCCACCATATTGTTGGTTTATCTTTCAGGGCCTCATCCATTGCCAACAATATCTGTTGTATTGGTACACTTGTTTCAAAATCTGATAGGAAGGCTTCTAAAGGGTTCGAACCATCAAATGTGGGTAAGTTACTCACTATTGTGCTAATCCGGTGAACTTCTCTAGTTAATCTAGCACATCTTCTGGTAGATACTTCATACATCTAGTTCTGCTAGTTCTCCAGTGCTTCTTATGAATTTGATGAGCACGCACTATCACTTCGCCAGCTTGGATTCCCATCGATTGTAGGGTTGATGTAATCTTGTTGTCTGGCTGTTAGTTTGTAGATGTTTTCTAGTTTGTATGCGTGATCTTCTTCTCTAATGAGATCTGTGTATCGCGGACCTTCATTTGGATCTAGGGGTGAAATGACCCTAAGGCCATCTCTTTCAAATGTTATACGTCTTTTCTTCAAATCAACAACAGTGGAATTTTTGAAGGCCCAATCAATTCCTGGTAATGAAGGGTAAGGGAAACTATCATCAACAATTTCAATTACCTCAAAATCTGCAAAGGTTCTAACTCCGTCGATGTCCACAGGGACATGCTCCAATCGTCTAAATGGGCTGACAGCTTGCTGATTAGCCATCCTAAGTCTGATAGGGGAATAGATCAACCTCGGTTTTCCCATTAGTGCCCAAGTTTGCTTCGTCATGACATTGACCTCCGACCCTAAGTTGAGGACCACATAGTCTATATCATACTCTCCTATTTGAGCATTCAAATGTAATTCTTTATTTGTCCTTCTCTTCTTACCAATTTGGTGTACTGCCCTATTTAGTAAGGGGTCTATCTTCCCTAGCTCATACTGCATGATTAATTTTTGTAGCTCTTGCACAACGTTCTCATCCTGAATTAACTCAATACAAGTGTATAAAAATTCAACGATCTTACTAACCTCTTTTCCTCCTTTTTGTGAAGCCGACTGATCAAATGCTTGAGGCATCCCATATTCTTTGATTTCTGGTCGTGTTTTGGAGGAAGAACCTTGATCTGCTTTGAACTCTTTCCTTACTTCCTCAAATGTTTTTCTTTCTTTCTTTGCATCAAAATTTTGGGTCTTTTCTACAGCTTTCTTAATGCCTGAGTCTTCAATGATCTTTCCTTGGGTCATTCTATTCGCTCCTATGGTAGCACCTCCTTGAGTAATGACAGTGACTCTAGGATCTGCTCCACGAGGTTCAACATAGATCAATTGCATTTGTGGGTTCTGCTAGGGTCCTCGTCTTTCCTGAATCTTGGATAGAAGCATAGGGTAGTCCTCAATGACGTGCTCGAAGGAGTTGCAATAATTGCAAGTGGTACAAGGGTTCTAACAATCCCTTGCTAGATGTCCTTGTTGTGCATAGTTATAATAGATTATTTGTCCTCGGCCTCAACCCATTCCTCCTCGTCGTCCTCTTCTTCTGTATCCACCATGAGGATTGAAGTTTCCTCTTCCTGGGGAGTTGTATTGCACATTGTTTCCTTCTTGATGTACTTCACCTTGGATCTTTTATATGTCTCTTGATCTTTCATGCATGAGATCATAAGTTCTTCAATCTCTATCGTCATGCCCTACTGATTTACAGAATGTGCAATATAAGTTTATGGGTGTCTGAACGTATTTCTGCATGTAATAGCACTCACCAGGGTGATGTCGATTTCTGCATACTTTTCACCAAGGTAAGGTGACTTGCTTCAAGGGACTCAGGGCTCCAGAAGCCAAGTTTTCATTAAATAGAGGGAAGTGTTCCTTGTCATGTCCTTATGATCTTCATCTTACACACCAGATATATTCTCTTTTGTCCTTCCCCTTGTCCTTATTCATGTCTTCGACCTGTAGAGACAAACTAGTTAGCTGACTCAAAATCTGACTCGTACCTGAGTTGGATTCTCCCATAGGTGTTGATTCAAGCTTCAAGGCAATCTCCAATGCTTCTACCTGCGAAGCAATCTTCTGTTGCATCAGGGGGACTTTGATATGTGGTAAGAGCGCAGCGATGAACCATTCTTTGTTCTGCTCGTCCGGGATCTTAAAGGTCAATCTTCTTGTGAGGGTCTTGAATCTCTTATCAAACTCCCAAATAGGTTCGACTACCTTTTTCTTGATCTCTTTTAGCTCTGTAATACATTGGGACTCTGACTTAGGTTTCTTAAACTCTGCAATCAATGTGTTCTTGATCTCATTCAATGGCTTAGGTTGCACAAGTCCTTGGAAAAGCTTCATGTGCCAACTTAACACGTGGTCTCTCAGTGTAGTGCTAAACTGGTTTCTTTTAACAGCTTCATCGGTAATATTTTTAATGTTCCACATGGCCTCACACAAGAACCAGTGTTGATCAAGATCTTCAGATCCATCTTCTCTAAAGATACGGAGCCTCATCTCATCTTCCATGGAGTTGCCTAGGTTTTCTGTCTGAGTGGATGATGAGCTGCTAGTAATAGTGCTCTGCAGACTCTGGTGATGTGGAATGTTCTGATTTCTTAGCATTTATGAAACAACGGGAGGATTGATATTACTTACTTCAGTAGCCTACGCAATTCCTGAGGTTTCTGGCTCGTTTCAGTGAATTTCTTCAGCTCCTTCTTCCTCTAGCCCCACAGGTTTTGAATGTTCTTTGTCTGTCAGATATGCCTCTTCTACACTATAGAAACCCTCTTCCCCATAGGTTTTCTTAAAGAGGTTCTCAAGGTGAACCCCTCGAAATACTCTTCCACTATGCGTATGTCCTTCTTCTATGTCGTTGTCACTGTCTGAATTTTTGAACATTAGCCTTTTCAAATCTTCTCTATCTACTATATCTTCAACATTTTCTTCTCATGCAACAACATCTTGAGTCTCAACTTCAAGACTTGTAAAAATTTTCCTCTGGGTCCTTTAAAGAAATATCTTTCAGCTTGGTTGTATGTCTCTACTCTGTCAACAACAAACTCGATGATATACCCTCCAATGGTACTATCAAACCAGTGATCTATTGCCCTGGATACAGCGTTATCAACCCTTTTAACCTTTTGTATCAACATCGATGGCCAAACTACAGGGGATCTAGGTATTATCTTGAACCGGGTATCTGCTAACCTAGCTAACCACTCATGTATCTTTTAATGTATCCCTCCAAAGAATATCTCATGTATGTCAGTAAAGATATATTTCTCCAACTAATCTTTTGTACTAAGATTAAGGTTCTTTTTTTGGGCTTCAGGGAAGTCCCTTTCATGATCTTCTATCTACTTTTGAATCTCTATCTTCGATGGGAACCACCTTGACATTCCCTCAAAAATATTCATGTCCTGGCAATAGAACCATTTGTTGGTACAGGAGAACACCCAGGGTTCAACTCCAAGAGCGCACCAACAAGCCCTAGCTACTGGCCCTTTCGGCAACACCTATGAATCAGATGCAGTCTCACCCGAAGCAGCTATGAGGGGGTTGCATGAAAAATATTTCTACAACCAAGGGAATATCAAGTGGATCTATTACAACAACAATACATCATGCATCTATCATTCAACTAGCTAGATCTATCCTTCACAACTATAGATTTGATCTAATACAATAAGATAGGTAACAATACAACAATGACAGAGATCAAAGCATCAATCACACACACAACAATAGATGTACGTGGTTCACCCTCTCTCTATGGCTATGTCCACATAACTGTGCTTATGATTCATTAAGGTAAAGCATACAATTAGTATATGCGCTCTCATCTAGCAGATTCTCTTTCTTCTCTCTCTTTCTCCTCTCTTCCTGCGCACCTAGCTACAGGACTTGACCTTTGCACACAGTAGAAGATCTTACAATACCAGAAGGCTTTCTCTCTCTCAATAATTCTCTCTCTCAATACAATGATCCCTCACTCAATACTATAGATAGATCAACAACAATATTGTACTGTAGAATTACCAACCAAACCTAGGCCCTTTAGACCTCTATTTATACATTACAACACTTCACTGACAACCTTAGGCCGAAACCTAGGTGGCAAAACCCTAAAAGACCAAAACCCTAGGTGTCTAAAACCCTAGGTCAACTTGATCCACTTTTTCCGGGATTCTCCAGTCTGTCTTTCCTTCCTTCTCGCGCGGTGCTCCAAAGCATCCAATGGTGGATTTTTCCACTTGCTGAGTTGTCCACGATCCATATTCCTTACTGATATATCATCCTTGATCTCCTCATCCAATGGATTTCATTTCCTCACTTCGTTCCATATTTTCTGCTCTTTTGCTTGCTTCGACCCAGTGACAGTCATTGTGTCTCCCGCATAGTTCTCTTTTCACCTTTTCTTCCTTGTTCTTCACTTCCTTCCATAACCAAGGGCCAACACCTTCCTATGCATTACATCACCTTCCTATGTAGTAGAGAACCTACATGTGCCCACAAAGCATGGCATATTAGCATGTCATAGATATCCTATGTGAAAATTTGACCCCAACAACTCCCCCACCTCAATGGTTGACTCATTCTCGAGTTAACTCTTAGGGAAATGTAACATATGGAAGAAATTAAAACAATTGATCTCAACTCGGATTAAATGCAAGAAGAGGAACATCACTGCAACTATATTCATTTAAAGACTTTTCTTAATCACACCAATGTATCCTAACCTCTTTTCCTCATTATTGGCCTCTCATGAGCTTTGTCCTTCTCACTCAAATATCTACCATGTACATATCCCCATATGAGTATGATCCACTAAAATTGAACCTACCACTATCCTCCATCCTAAAAAGAATCCAAATGTACATGTGGTCCTACTAAAAAGACCCAATCACCATCTCAATCCATTACTATGTTGAAGTTGATACAACTAAAAATGTAAGTATATAGGCTCTACTCATGATCTAGGATATGATAATAACATGGCATCATAGACAAACGACTAGAAGAATGTAATATAATCATGTCCTAAAAAATAACATCATATCCAAGCTATCCAATAAAAAATGCTCAAATGCATGATGTTGTCCAAAACAGTGTCAAAATAAAAATATTGTCTTCAACACATAAAACAACCTTAATCATCATCAAAATCCATATTTACTATGTGAGGCATCAGGCCTCTTCTCATTGTTGTCTCCTTTTGATTTTTTTGTGGCAACCTTTGATTGGTTAAATCCTTGAGGCTAAACTACACTAATAACATGAGAATAGTCATCCTTAAGATGAAGGCAAGAAGAGACTGATTTGGCAGATTCCTTGGATGAGTCAGAGGGGGTAGCTATTATTTTTCCCTTGTCCTTCATAGGCTTGAGGACATCTATTTTTAATCTTTTACTGGCATGTGATAACTGCACAAGTGAGACAGCAAGATAGGCTTGGGAAACTTGATTTTTGGGTTGTGGAAGGGGTAATGGAAATGATTTAGTGGGCCAACCGTGGTGGTGAACAACAGGTTGGTGGACAATCTCTTGCCAACCATTGTTGGTGGGCGATTCTGATCACATTGATACATGAGGAGGGACAGGAATGTTGGAAAGGTTCTGATGTGCTTGGAAGGGTGGTCCTTGAGGTCGAGGTTGAAGGATTCCTTGGCCTACTAGGTTGAAGAACCTATCTTGGAAAATATGGTTCAATTCCTGGGGGTCAGTGTCAAAATGTATGGAAAACCGGGGTCTTCTATGACCCCTCTGCCAATTCCCCCTGCCTCTATTACCTCTACCATTACTGCCTCTGCTGAAAAAGATCATCCCGTAGAAATAATCCAAAACATGTCATGAAATTTTCTTAATAATACATGCATTAAATCTACCTAAATAGAATTAAAAGTTGTCTCTTATCATTTACCATAGAAGCACATACAATCAATCCATAAAATCACCAATCAATTGATGTCTGAACATGGAGTGAACATGTCTATTGGGAAGATGAGGGGATTGTAATGAGCGTCAAGTGGTATAATGGTCGGGAAACACCATGAGTATTGTTCAAGCAATTTCATAAAACAATCATACTAACATTCAAACACCAATAAATGCCCAACTTCTTCCTTTTAAAACCCCTTTCATTATAATGAAATTCACAAAGACGGAACAGGGAAAATTTAAATGTATCTAAGAAAGTGAGGGGCTTGTAATAAGAGAAAAGTGATATAAGGGTCAAGAATGAGATGGTTATTGTTATGTTGATGAATTAAAATTTATTATCTTCAAATCATCACTGCCATTATTCCAAAAAAACCTTTGTTCAACATTCAAACTCAAGACCCAACTGTCCAATATATATATATATATATATATATA
>ML794090.1:322507-342452 GCA_009831015.1 Picea engelmannii | reverse complement strand
ATATATATATAAAGCCTTAGAACTGTCACCCCACAATTTCCAGATTTCCTTTTCCTTTACACAAATATCTATTACTTGAGCAAAGGTGCAAGGAACTGTCTAACATACAAAGTACAATAACTCCAACCAACAGGTAGGGCTGAGAAGAACCAATTCAATCCAAAAGTTATATAACAAGGAGAGCTTGAAAATATTCAAATGCCTCTTATGTTTAATTTAATTAAACATTATAAAATATTTATCATAAACCGATTTCTGTAAGAATCATGCAACCATACAGGTCATCTTCAACTGTGCACATTTAACATCATAGCTTTGAAATAAAACCACTACAACTATCTTCATTCACAACAAAATTTGTTTCTTTTTAATTGCAGGATTTTAATTTCATATGTTATGTAACGTCCTCGCCCATCCATGCCAGGCCACGCTACACTAGAGAACTCTTTATGTTCTCTCTACAGAACATATTGTAACATACCCAACATCCAACTGAGCTATGCCACATAAATTTTTCGAGCTGCATGCAATTAAAATATATACACACAGAACTCTTGCGGAAACATATATATAAGACATAAACAACCAAATACATATGTAAATTCATGGATTCACACTGAAATAATAGTAAACATATACATGCACCATATACAAGAAATACCCATAAAAATAAACACAGTTATAACCGCACATATGATAACCCATAAAAATTAAGCACGTAAATAACAATGCAGCATGTAAATTTATCACACAAATGGCACTTATCTTGGTAATAATTTCACCAACTGCGTGCAGACCATCCATGAACCTCCCAGCCTTATACCACACTATTCATCACTCTCAATAGTGAGTCAGCCCCGAACTGGGACTAAAATCCACCCGGGTAAAGGGATTCCTAGCCAGGTTAAAGGCTCATAGACAACAGGAAAGACTATGTCTCAGGTGCCAACTCAAACTAACAACCTACACTCCCTCGTTCCCCACATGTCTATCCCACCCTAGGAAGTGTTCCCCTTCTCTGCTCAACAATCCTTCAGTTGCCCCACTTCCTTTTTGGGCTTCAACAACAGGTCAGACAGAAAGTCTCAGAGCACTGTAGTTGTAGTTCAACACCTTCAAGAAATAAATTCCCAACAATTCTCTCACCCAGAGAAACATTTCTCACGAGCCTGACAACCCACCTCTTCAATATCCCATGGGCCTGACAACTCGCCTCTTCAGTCCAACTCCCAAGCTAACTAGCTACACAAACATAAAAATGGCTATGGATACAGGTTCATGTACAGTCATGAAGATACAAAGGATAGCTCCATGGGTGTGTGCATGCTCATGGATGATTCACTGGATGACTGAATGATGGAAGGAATGATGGAAAAGATGGGAAAATGAACTAAGTCCCAAACATATGTATGCATGTCCCCAACTTGACACTTGTCATGTTGGGAGCTACTTTGGCCCACCTGTCCCCAACTTCAGAACTTAGGATAAAATAATTATCCATACTTTATGATTTAAGAAATATTAATATAATATTCCTTTTTGGATTAATATCCCTAGCTTATCCCTTTTCCTTACCTTTTAGGCCCCTCCCTTTCCCTAACCAATGGATTTTAGTTCCCCATACTCTTTTATCGTGGTCGGTCTATGCGCAACGATGCATTTTATATTAATTATGAGACATATACAAAAATAGGCGCACTGGCATTTAACATCTAGGCTGTCCAGCCTAATCAAAGCATAAGCATCATAGCTTATAATAACTGGCTCACCATCCAATAAAACGCAACATATACATAACAGGCTCCATGGCCTCAAAATCGTGTGCACTCAAGTTGTTGCGCTTGGTATCCAAGAATGTGCTCACTTCATCATTTCACTGTGCAATACAAGCGCACACTATGCCATGAAATGTGCATACAAAATGATATCAAACAAATCACGAGCTTAAGTACATTTTCATTTACATTACAATTGGGTTTGGCCTAGGGATATTACAATCCCCTCCCCTTATTTATGCACTATCCTCAATGCATCATGTACCCATATACAACAAAATTTCAAAAGTCCTCAAAAATATGTGGGCATTCTGGTCCCATTGCATCCTCATGCTCCCAAGTAGCATCCTCAGGACCGTACCAGGTCCATTGAACCTTTACAATCCCTATGGCTCGATTCTGGAGATGTTTGATTTTTCGGTCCAGAATGTGCACCGTATGCACTTGGAAAGTGCCTTCTTGCTCCACCTGGATCACATTCCAATCAATAACATGATTAGCATCAGGTATATATTTCTTGAGCAATGATACATGGAATACATTATGAACATGCATAGATGCAGGCAATGCAATCATATAAGCCACTGGACCAATCCTCTCTAGGATTTCAAATGGCCCACAATAACGAGCTGCCAACTTTGAACAATTTCCCAATTTCAGGGAACTTCTGTTGGCCTTCACTTTCAAGAATACATGATCACCCACTTTAAATTCCCTATGAGTTATTCCCTTATCAACATAGATTTTCTGTCTATCTTGGGCTGACTTTAAATTTTTCTTTATTTTTATCATTTGTTCCTCCATTTCCCTGAGCAAATCTGGCCCAACCACTGCTCTGTCTTTTGGGTTATCCTAGGTTACTGGTGTGTTGCACTTTCTTCCATAAAGTGCCTCAAATGGGCTCATCTTTAGAGATGCTTAGTACCCATTGTTATAAGCAAACTCTACCAAGTGTAGGTAGTCTTCCCATTTTGATGGTTTATCCATAACATACATCCTCAACATATCTTCAATCACTTGATTTACCCTCTCTGTTTGTCCATCTGATTCTAGATGATAAGTTGTACTAAAATTCAAATTTGTTCCAAATCCATTAAATAATCCCTTCCAAAATTTTGAGTTAAATTTTGGATCTCTGTCAGACACAATTGTCTTGGGTATGCCATGTAATCTAGCAATTTCATTCATATAAACATCAACAATGTTCATTTCCTTGTGAGTAAGCTTAACTGGAATAAAATGGGCATCTTTAGTAAGCTTATCCACCACTACCATGATAGAAAAATGTTGTTTCTTTGTTCTAGTCAGTTTGGTGATGAAATCCATTGTTACAACTTCCCATTTCCACTCAGGAATGGGTAATGGTTGTAGAAAACCAGTTGGGTGTCTATGCTCAGCCTTTACCTTTTGACATTCCAAACATCTAGTAATAAAATCAGCAACCTCTTTCTTCATATCTGGCCAATAATATTGGCTTTTGACAGCTGTAATAGTTTTCTGATAACCTGGGTGTCCAACATAACGTACATTATGAATTTCCCTCAATATCATAGTTTTCAACTCCTAGTAATTTGGTACATAAATTCTACCCCTGTACATGAGAATTTCATCATTATCTAGCTTATATTCCTCAATTTTCTACTGCAAAATACCTTGCTGTAATTTTGCCACTAATTCCTTGTATTGCAAATCTGAATTTGCAGCATCTAAAATTTTGTGTTTCAAATCTGATTGGCACATGCTAATGGTTGTAGCATGCAATTCATGTACTCTTTTGTTGAGTGCATCAACCACTTTGTTCTCTTTCCCTTTGATATGCTTTATATCAAAGTCATATTCACTTAAAAACTCTAACCATATGCTTTGCCTAGAATTTAGAGTTGGTTGATCAAATAAATATTTCAGACCATTATGGTCTGTTCTTAGCTCAAACCTTTTCCCCATGAGGTAGTGTCTCCATTTCCTCAAGGCATGCACTATGGATTCCAACTCCAAATCATGAGTGACATAGTGTATTTCATGCTCATTTAACTTCCTTGACTCATAACATATAGCAAACCCATTTTGACTGAGGACTCCACGAACTCCCTCTTTACATGCATATGTGCATACAATGAAGTCTTCATTTGGGTCTACAATCCTTAGTATTGGAACACTTGTTAATAATTGTTTCAATTGTTGGAAACTCTTTTCACAATCCAATGTCCACTAAAACTTCACACCCTTCTTTTGTAAGGAAGTGATTGGGTGTGCAATCTTTGAGAATCCTTCAATAAATCTCTTGTAGTAGCCTACAATGCCCATGAATGAGCTGACCTCTGTCACATTCTTTGGCACTGACCATCCTCTAATGGATTCTATCTTCTCAGGATCCACTGCTATCCCATCCTTTGAAATGATATGCCCCAAATACTGAATTTGCTTCTGATAAAATGAGCACTTGCTCAATTTGGCATACAATTGATGCTCTCTTAATACTTGCAACACCATCCTCAAATGATGTCCATGCTCTTCTTTTGACTTGGAATATATAAGAATGTCATCCAAAAAGACAATGACAAAATTGTCTAAGTATTCTCGGAAACACCATTCATTAAGCACATGAAAACAACTGGTGCATTTGACAGCCCAAATGGCACGATTGTGAACTCATAATGACCATACCTTGTCCTAAAGGCGGTCTTGTTGATATCTTCTTCTTTAATCCTTACCTGATGGTATCCTGATCTAATATCTATCTTTTAAAATATCTTGGCATCCTTCAATTGACCAAAAATGTGGTTTTTGATTAGCTAAAAACTTTGTTAAGGACCTCAAAAATGCGCTACAAAAAAAATGGCGTTCAAATGATATAAAACATCACAGAAAATCATTGATTTTTTGTTGTTGTTCACCCTCCAAATGACTTCACGCACACAAATTTCAATATGTGCACTCGTATTTACCATGTGTAGCAACACCACAAGGTAAATCGTGCTCCACGCACTTATAACCATTGTGCATCACTTCTTTGTTGCACCAATAACTTACGTGCACTACTTTTGTGTCACGCACCAATATCTACCGTGCGCAGTTTTTGTACCACACATTGATATTTCGCGCGCATTTCACTCGACGCGCTGCACCATGCCAAATTTTAGTACACCCCACCGCACACCATTAACTAAATTGTTGTGCGACAACATATACCCACATTACACGCGCACCATCCAAACTTCTCTATGCTTTGCCAATACTGTGCACACCACGCACGACATTATTATTTTTCCACATGACGCCAAAATTTAGTGCGCACACCCGCACACCAACATTTTTCCACGCAGCACCCAAAATTTAGTGCGCACACTCGCACACCACATTTTCCCATGTGGCACCCAAAATTTAGTGTGCACACCCACACACCAACATTTTTCCGCACGGTGTCAAATTTTTATCGCGCGCACCCGCACATTAACATTTTTCCGCGCAGTGCCCAATTATTACATATCTCAAGCTTTTACTACGCATAATGCATTTTTAGTGCGTCCACCTGTGCACATTCATTTTATGCACATCAATTCCTCGTGAATTCTATTGCAGAAATTGGGGCTTTTGCGTAACTTTTTCCCAATTTCTACCATAGACATTCTGCAACTATGAAATTTATTAAATTTCACTCCGATAACACCAATTCAACCTTTGTAACAAAAAATCATTGTGGGTTGACATTTCTGGAACGATTTTTTCCCAAACTCAATTCATGAATTGAGAATTTTAATTATAAAACTCGCTCCAACTGTCATGGCTTCACTGTGACTTCAAATTCAACCAATTCTAGGTCTAAATTTGCTAGAACAGATATTAAATCAAGAATATCTCCCCAGATGGCCAAATTTATCAATTTTCCCCGAATTTAATAACAAAAATTGGGGCTTTTCCCAATTCCACGTCGTTGCTTCTAAATTTTACCATGGACGTTCTAAAAACTGAAATTTGGCCAATTCGAAATAAATCCTCCTTGTAATTTTGCTTCAACTCAACTTGCTCGGCCCATCCAGGCTCAGTGTTGAAAACTACAGCTCTGATAACATGTTTTAACGTCCCCAACCATCCATGTTGGGCCATGCTACGCTAGAGAACACTTTATGTTCTCTCTGCAGAACATATTGTAACATACCCAACATCCAACTAAGTTATGCCACATAAAATTTTCAAACTGCATGCAATTAAAATATATACACACAGAACTCTTGTGGAAACATATATATAAAACGTAAACATCCAAATACATCTGTAAATGCATGGATTCACACTGAAATAACAGTAAACATATACATGCAGCATATACAGGAAATACCCATAAAAATAAACACAGTTATAACCACACATATGATAACCCATAAAAATCAAGCACGTAAATAGCAATGCAGCATGTAAATTTATCACACAATTAGCACTTATCTTGGTAAGAATGTCACCAACTGCGTGCAAACCTTCCATGAACCTCCCAGCCTTATACCACATTGTTCATCACTCTCAACAGTGAGTCACCCCCGAGCTAGGACTAAACTCCACATGGGTAAAGGGATTCCTATCCAGGCTAAAGGCTCATAGACAACAGGAAAGACTCTGTCTCAGGTGCCAACTCAAATTAACAACCTATATTCCCTCATTCCCCGCATGCCTTTCCCACCCTAGGAAGTGTGCCCCTTCTCTTATCAACAGTCCTTCGGCTGCCCCACTTCCTTTTTGGGCTTCAGCAACAAGTTGGACAGGAAGTATTAGAGCACTGTAGTTGTAGTTCAACACCTTCAGGAAATCAATTCCCAACAATTATCGCACCCAAAGAGAAATTTCTCACAGGCCTAACAACCCACCTCTTCAATATCCCACAGGCCTGACAGCCCGCTTCTTTAGTCCAGCTCCCAAGCTAACCAGCTACACAAACAGAAAAATGGCTATGGATACAGGTTCAGGTACAGTCATGAAGATACAAAGGATAGCTCAATGGGTGTGTGCATGCTCATGGTGACTGAATGATGAGAAGAATGGTGGAAAATATGGGAAAATGAACTAAGTCCCAAAAATATGTATGCATGTCCCCAACTTGACACTTGTCATGTTGGGAGCTACTTTGGTCCACTTGTCCCCAACTTTAGAACTTAGGATAAAATAATTATCCATACTTTATGATTTAAGAAATATTAATATAATATTCCTTTTTGGCTTAAGCTCCCTATCTTATCCCTTTTCCTTAAATTTTAGGCTCCTCCCTTTCCCTAACCAGTGGAGTTTAGTCCCCCATACTCTTTTATCATGGTCTATATACACGCAATGATGTATTTTATATTAATTATGATCTACATATACAAAAATAGGCGCACTGGCCTTTAACATCTAGGCTCTCCGACCTAATCAAAACATAAGCATCCTAGCTTATAATCACTGGCTCACCATTCTATAAAACACAACATATACACAAAAGGCTCCCTAGCCTCAACATCGTGCACACTCAACTTGTTGTGCGTGGTATCTAGGAATGTGCTCACTTCATCATTTTACTATGCAGTACAAGCGCGCACTATGCCATGAAATGTGCATACAAAATGATATCAAACAACTCACCATCTTAAGTACATTTTCATTTACATTATAATTGGGTTTAGCCTAGGGATATTACATGTTACTTAACAACAGAATGATCTCGGTAACAAAACTTCGACCAACTAAGGGCATGATAGAGTGCAATCTATGCCAACCACATTTCGACATAAGGTTAATTTCCACCCTGCAATACTTATCATGTGACAGACTGGGTTTGAAGGTCTAGTGGCTTTATTCACCAGTGATCCACCAATAAAAATAGATCAAAAACACTCATAGGTAACACACAACCAATGATGCAAGTAACATGTTTACTCACTGTTCAATTGGAGCCAAACTCAAATTAAATCTTGGACATGTGTTTACAACCACCGAGCCAAAGAGGGTCAGGTCTGACCGGAGGGAGAGATTATTAGTTAATGGAGTTGATACAACCAAAACTCTAACACCATCATTACAAACTATGACACAATCGAATCCAAAGTGCCACCAAACAATTTCCCTCGTATACATTTAAGACTATGGGAGGAATTTCGACAGTGCCACCATCCAAAAACCAATCATATAAGAAGAACCAATCTTCACATTCACCGAACCAATTGTCACATAACTTCAGACTAGGTTGTGTTCAACACCTAGGGGGAAACCAAAACCTTGTTTCTACATTTCATTCATAACAATAGTTCCCTCAGACCACACAGGGTCGCAAACAACACCCACAGGCTGAACATAACAATTTAGATGGGGAAATATATAAAAAAAAAGGTCGAAAATGTAGCGTATGACTGTGTGGCATATCAAGAAACAGAACCCATCACAACCAAAACACCATTGTTATTAATGGAGATAAACCCATTTTGAAATTGGAGAAGGAGAGAAACAAAGAGTCATAACATACCACAGTTACCATAACCAGTCCCAAAAACGAAGTATCATAACCAATCTATTATCAACAACCCTGAAACTAGAGTGCTCAACTATGACAGGGAACAAAAATATCATTTACGCAACCTTAACTCAGAAATTCAACTGGAAAGGAACCATAAACCATTTACAACATGCCAACCAACTCACACAAATAGAGCATACATATTCGCCACTGTAACTTTAGAAAGCAAGAATACAACAAGAAAAATCTAAGAGCCAACTATCTATTCTACCTTGGAGCAGAGGGCATAATGAATGGAAGACAAGAAACTCATACATGTTGTGGAAAACGCAAAGGAAAAACTAACTCTATTATTTTCTCCAAAATCCGAGCAACACAAAGTGACCATAGCCCAAGCCAAACACAATGTGAACCAAGGAGGGTGGTGGCCTCAAGGTATGGTTGGAGTGACGTGTAGTAATTGCACGTTGTTTCCAACATAAATGACCGCCAACCCAAGTATGAGCGCACCATACACTGGCCCCAAAACATTAGCATAACAAACCATATAATAGGCCACAATTTTGCAAATTAAATAATGATTTACCACCTTGTTGTATGCAACCTTAACACCATACTTCGTATCCATTGCTAGAACAGGGGGATCAACACATCACCCACATTAAAACGTATCATAAGTAACATATAATATGATCATAATACCATATGTCTAACAAATCCCAAATTGCAAGGATTGAATTTCCCTCAAAATAATAACATAACTATTGTCCACCATCATAACCATGAACAATGTGTGTGTGAGTTGAAGCTTGAACCTTTACCATATGCAAACCAACCGTCATATAGTGATTCCCAGAGTCATGATAAAATGCCAAACACAAATGCATCAATAGTAACCATGAGGGCCATTACACAACCCTTTAATTTACTCAACTCAATTTGCACATAACAAACCAATTACCAATTTTCCTTGGAGAACATTTAGAAATGCGGAGATATTCTACAAGGTAATCCTGAGTGTTGAGATAAAAAGAGACATTATTCATTATAATTCACATGATGGGGTCCCAACTATTAATTTATTATCATATATATATATATATATATATATATATATAGTCATAGTCATTGCAACTCATTTGCATGCAAGGGTTTGAAGTTGTGCTTTTGGGTGTCAACATCCACCACATCAGCTTGCTTTCAGAAGACATTGGGTCTTCTCCATGAGGTACAAGTGAGGTATTATGTTGAGTGTCATTTCAATATTTGAGGCATTTGAGTTTGTTTCATTTTAAACTACTTTTGATTATGTAATGTTTGCTTGGAAATTATGATATTTTCCTTGTTTCACCTTGGTGGATGACATTGCACCCTAGAAAGTGATCACCCTTAGGGATAGTTTTTCTACTGGGAGTTCCTCTAGATGATTCATCATTCCATTCCTGACCATACTTGTCACCTTCCACACTTTATCCCCTCATCTCCTTACCTTTTGGGATTTTCTGGTATACTGACCCAAGAAGGGATTGTCCCTCATTTCATGGGAAGAAGGGGTTGAAAGCCCAAAGGCTTGTAGCTGGAAAAGATAAAATACAATCATGAACCTCCTAGATGCTCGCCTAGGGATACCGAGGAAAATGAAATGTCTCACTTAAGAAACTGATGGGACCCATTAAAAATAATTAATACAAGTGCCAACCAAGGTGGAGCATGTGTGGGAAATGTTTTTCATGCTTAGGTAGAAGCCCTGTATAATTTATTCAACTTGGGGAAGCATGATGTGACTAGTGTAGAGTCAAGGTGGGATTTTTTTTTCATGCTTAGGTAGAATCCCCACCTTGGCTTCAACCTGGAAACATCTTAAAAGAACAAAAGACAATAAATTGGCTTGGAAAAAGGTTTCATTGAAAATTAGGTGCAACACACCCTCTATAAAGGCACCCATAAATGAGACACTATGATTCCTTGTATGTCATGAACCCCATGCCCAAAATTCTTGCCCCATCCATGTCACTTTTTCCACATGGCTTAGAAGGGGGTCCACCTAGGAAACACTCCTTGAATTAGGGGATGATTCACCCAATAGGTCACTTTGTCAATCCTCCCATACCTAAACTTGGAAAAATGCATAGGGTCTTTGAGCACTTGTTTAACTTGATGAGGTGGTTTTTTATGTACATGCTTAGATGGATATTTTATTGACTTGATTTACTTATCATGATGCATTTGACTTGAGATCCTTGGAGGGTGTATTCATTATCTTTTCAAGACTTAGTTGGTGGACAGTTTTGCAAGAACAAGCCCGACTTGGGCTTCCTTGGGGCTTGAATCCCACGTGATGGATACCATGGCCCACACACTAGACGATGATAGTAGCCTTTGGAGGCCTGAGAGACACCTTGGAGGATGTTTTCTAGCCCTTTTACATCCCAACATTTTTCTCTTGGGGCCAAAATGTCATACTTGAGGAGATTGACATCACCCTAGGGCTAGGGTTTGGGTGGTGGAGTTGTTGATGATGGACACTTGGCATGTTTTGATGGGAGGAGGCATGGCTAGAAGGATGAAACCCTGGCACTTAAGGATAAGGCCTTTGGAGGACTAATGTGTCATCTTCAAGCCCAACGTCCTCTTCTTAATGCTAAATTGTTACCCTAGAAGGGTGACATCATGTTTATTTTAGGGTTTCTTATGTGCAAAATCAAATTCAAAATTGTAAAGGGGAAAAGTAAGGGTTGTTGACCCCTTACTTTGTGGTTTACCCTAAAATTAAGTGGACAAACACTTTTAGGAGGATTTCTATAAATAATGATCACTTCTATTTCATTTTGATATAGCTCTCCCATTGTGAGGAGACTATCGTGGATGAAATTTTGGCCCTACATGGGAAATTTGGTATCTCTCTCTTGTGAAAGTATTTTTTGGTGATCTCTCTTGGTGAATTGTTGAGAAAAGGTGGTGCACACCTCTCAAAGACTTCTTCTCTTACTTGTGAATGGGAATTGCTTGGTGAACTAGGGTTTGATCATGCATCTCTCTTGAAATTGGTAAAGAAAACCTGCAATTGTTAGTTCTTCTTGTTGGTTTCATGATTATTGTTGGTTGAAACCCTAGGAGGATTATAAGTGCATACACCCTCCATCAAGTTTCATATCATTTTCTAGTTTATAAGTCATTTATTGTAAGGTTGCTAGGAGGAGTACAAGGGTGTACACCCTCCTAGATTTATCTTAGTTTGATTTGCATGCCCTAGGGAGTAAGAGGATTTACATCCCTAGGTATTTTGTTGATCTAACTCATGCTTTCAAGACTCCATTCACCCAAATTTTAAAGGCACTAATTTGAAATTTGCATTGGAGAAATAAATTTTTTTCTTTGGTAAACATGATTTAGAGAGATATTGATATTGTTCAAGTTGGAATATTTTCTTGATGCTTTGAGGTTGTTAAACCCTCTAGGGTGTCTTGTTTTGCCTAGTTTTCTTGGATTTATAACTCAATAAAATCTACAGCCATTAGGGCTGCAAAAAATATATCTCTAATTTGATTGTAACTCACTTTTCAACCGTCAAAAGTTGCTAATAAATTGCCCCTATAATCTACTAGCCTTGACACACTTTTTGGGTGGTTTACTTGCTTGTTTTGTGGGTTGAAATTTTCTGCTGTAGAAAGCGTTTTCTACAACCATAAAGCTGATAAAATATATTTGCAATACTTGTTTGTAATAGCCTTAGTTGATTGCTAAAGTCTTATGCTTTCATACTTGAGCTATACTAGTGATTGCTAGCTTATCTCTTGCATCATTTACCTGACTTTTAGCATCTTTAACAATCATTTACTTGTTGATATATGTCTATGTTGACTGCTGCAAATAGGGACAACACGCTTAAATTTCTTTTCCACTTAACCTTGAGCTTGCATCCTCGTCTTCTCTTGTGTCTTGGCCAGATACAATCATCTTCTGTAGGTACTCAAGTTTCTTGGCAACCATTAATCACTTCCGAGACTCATTTCCAAGCTATCTACTACTTACAAAATTGAAATATAGGGGAATCACTTCCATCATCTCACTTTTCATCTCATTTCCCCCTAGGGTCACCCGAGACTCCCCCCTTGTGTTGGATTATTCCTTCACTAAAGTGAGGGAAGGGTTTATTTGAGGTGACATTGGGTAAACTCTCCCACTGTTATCACCATCTTGTGGATTGGTTCGGGCTTTTCCCAACCTCTTGTTTGTGCGATGATAATTTTTTTTGCAATTGACATTCAAATTTTTAAAAATGGTAATAATGATTTTGAAGAAGAATATGTTGATTTCCTAGATTAGCACATTCAAATTTCAATTGCCTCATTGATGAAGCAAATTTGTCTTTAATTACAATTAACATTCAAATTTCCAAAAATGGTAATACTGATTTTGAAGAAGAATATGTTGATTGCCTATATTAGCTTCATGTGTTAATTCTTTGATAAAGATAATGAGATACAATGATGAAATAAACAATACTCCATTGAGCCAAACAATTGACATTATTGATGGCTTTTATTTATTTAAAATATTGTGTATGTCTCCTTTTAGGTGTGGATGGTGTAAACAATATATTAATTTGCATGCTTTGCACATAAAAAAGTATGTCTTCGATGAAAGATAACATTTTGTTTAAAGACGCATATCACCAATGTTTTTTACAAACGTAAACTTTATAACACCTTAAAAATATCAAATTTGCCAATGTAAACTTTGAATCATTTTGTTAAAAGACAAATTCCACCAATGTATTTTGCAAAAGTGACCACTTTTGTAACACCCTCAAAAGTTCAATTTACCAAATGTCAACTTTGAAACAATACTCACAACATCAAATGAAACAAATTCAAAGTTGAATTGGCTCTCTTGGGAGATTTAATTGACCACTTTGATTATCATGAAGTATTGACAACTCTGGATAGTATCTGCCAGATAACTATTGTATATGAGTACCCTCGTTAGAGAATGAAAACCCTCATTGATCCGTTGAATAGTCTTGATCGACCAAAGATTGGATCGACTCGGCCTATGTGCCATTCTTAATTGGCTCATTAAGAAGATTCAACTATCCATCAGAGAGGAGTTCAACCGACTTGACCAAACCCTCTTGTTTTCTTTACCGTCGATCAACGATTTGACTTGAGTGCTCACTCTTGTTATCGACTAGAGCAAGATGCGACCAACGATTTGACCAAATCGACATCCTATTGACTGGTGACTCAACTAGAAGAGTATCCAACAGACTCATCTATACTCACCTATTGTCTTGAGTTGGAGCTCAGCTTTGACTAGTCAGTCACATTGTACAACTCGACTTCCTTGTTTTACTACTTGTCATCGACTAGAAATTCACCCAACCCTTATTGTTTCGAAATTCCTTGCTTCATTGTGGGTTTTTTTTCTTACCTATCAACGAAAGTGAGATTCGACTACATGATTGGTGGTTCTACTCGACCAAAATTTATCTTATGGTGCAACAGATGCCCTAGCTCTCACATGGATCTACATTTTCATAAGTGTAGCTCTCACATGGATCTACATTTTCATAAGTGTATTGGTATTCATTGAATCATAATTGGCATTGCTCGATTTGTTGGGTCAATTATTTATTGGAAGTCAAATACCACAAGATCAAATTGGTATAAGTCGACTGGTGAAGATAGACTTGTTGTTTGTGGTTGACTTCCTTGTCAACCCATTTCCCTTTTCAAAGCATCATTTGCAGATTTGGTGCTTTGTTTTTTTCCTTCTATCAACGATGGGTATGCTTGATGAAGATGAAGTCTTGGTTCTTCATAAATTGCTAGAGATTCATGAGAAAAATGCCATTACTTTGGAAGAATCTCATAATTGCCTTCGTATGGAGGTCGTTGACTTGCAGAATGTCATTGCACAATTGCAAAATGAGAATCGACGATTGAAGAATGAAATGGAGACAACCCATACCCAGTTGGAAGATGAGGTTTCCCTATTTGAAATTAGTCTTTTGTTGTGGTTTGATGAGAAATCTAGGAAATTTTTTGACCCAGAACAAACAATGGACACTATTTTCCAGGATATTGTAAATGAATTTGACAATAAATCATATTTTGTTGATGATTTAGAGAAGGAATTAAATACTCTTTCTCATACAAAAAATGCTAACTTGATGACAAACCTTTGCATATTGGAAGAATCCAATACCTAGCTAGCAAATGAAGTTTCCCATTTATAGGCCTCTATTGATGAACTTCATGAAGAAGTTTCTCCTCTTCAAGAAGATAACAACCGTTATTTTGATGAATATCAGGATTTGAAAAAAGATTATGATTCCTTATTGTTGCAATTGATTGAGAAGGATGTGACTATTCAAGGCTTGCAAGACTGCAAATAGAACCTTGAAGAAAAAGTTCTCTGACTACAAAATATTGAGAAGAAGATTGATGTTGTTGAGATGTCAGGCTCACCTATTCCTTCTCCACTCTTGATACTCTTGATTGTAGTCCAGTTATTTGTAAGAAGACTAATGATTTTTTTGTCTCTCCCAGCTTTGAAAAACACACTACATGTATTGGGTCTCGACTTCTGAGCAAGATGGGATACACTGGAGGAGGACTTGGGAAGAATGGACATGGTATTGTTGTTCATATTACCCATTGTATGAAGTCACCAAGAACGGGTCTTGGATATGATGTTGTTGTTTCCTCCCTCCCTATACCTGGCCTTACCGCAACCAAGGAAATTTTACTTGTTACAGGTGGAGTTCAAGATGGTTTTCCAAAAGAGAAAACTACAATTTATTATGTTGAACCGACTGATGAGTTGGTTATTCCTAACATGCCATAATTTGAGCATGTTATCATACATGACATTGTTGTTGATATGCCAAGTTGTTTTACCCATGTAAGTGAATGTGACCATGATCCTACTTCCTTTGATCAACCAACACAGAAATCTATGCCCTATCGTCATCCTCGCCATAAAAATAGAAGGAATGGAAATCATGCTTTTAGATATTTGCAAAAGAGATGTGAAAGACAAAATTGTGGACTAGTGTCGACTACTAGGATAGACTCTGGTTGGATTGATGAATTGTCATGGGATAATCTAAATAGATGCTTGACGACTTCCTATCATTGTGTATCATTGGTTGTACAGTCATGCCACATTCCTCTTACTTGTTTATTGCCTTAGAAGTGGTCGACTAAGGATCGACCCGACATGATAGTTGTATATTTTAACCTTGTACAATTAATTATTGCAAATAGATTCTTAGTAAAAACATAAAATATATAATGGCACACACACAAACACATTAAATAGAGATTTTACCCTGGAAACCCAAACCGAGAAAACCAACAACCTATTTAGAGCCACACATCTAACATTTTATTCATCATATTCTTCATTGTTTACAATACAATATATATTGGATCCCACAACATCCAAAACCCATAATCCATTGACCTAGATTAATCAACAACCCTAATTCCTTAACAAGGAATTATAAAATCGTCGGGGAAAACCACATGTCAAAAAAATGCTAAGAATAGATGCGAAAACAACCAAATTTTTTTTCGAGGGATCCTTCCCCCATACAACCCCCCTGCATGCACAACACAACACAAACACTAGGTTTGGTCATACAAAGAATATAACACATAACCAATATTCTCCCACTTGTTGTTTTCTTTGTATACAAGGGATTACAGGATTACATAGTCAACAATCTAGGGAAACAATGCCCATTGTTTCTCTACACCAGGAGAACTTCTCGGTGCTCACATATTTTTTCAATGAATCTGCAACATTCTTCAAAGTGTCCACCTTCATAAACAACACCTTCTTTTCTTAGGACATGTCTCTCACAAAGTGATATTGAACACCGTTATGCTTTGTCTTTGAATGATAGGTCATATTCTTTGCCAGGAAGATTGCACTCTGAATGTCACAATCTATCCTTACAGCTTGTTGTACCAACCCAATACTTGAACACAATCTTTGTAACCATGATTATTTATTTATTGCACGAGTGGTTGCCATGTTTTTAGCTTCTATAGTTGAGAGTTCCTCTATAACCTATCTTTTTTTCATCTAATAGTTTGTTCCTCCAAATAGGTTAAAAACATACCCACTTGTATATCTTCTACGATCCAGATTTCCAACCCAGTCTGCATCAACAAACCCATGTATATCCAACACTTTGTCCAATATTGGTCTTCCTTGGTAGCACAATCCATAACTAGTAGTTTCACACAAATACCTAAAAACCCTCTTTAGTATTGACCAATGCTCCTTCCCTGGTTTTGACATATTCTTGCTCAAAGATCCCACTGTATGTGCAATGTCCAATCCAGTACATACCATTTCATACATAAAACTTCTAACTACACTAGCATATGAAATAGGGGACATGTACTCTTCCTCTTCTTGTGTCTTGGGACACTGATCCACATATAATTTTACACCTACAGGAATAGGAACCTTGACCGATTTACATTCCTTCATATTAAACCTCTACAATATTGTCTCGACATATTTCCTTTGATTTAACCAAAGTTTCTTGTTTTCCTGATCTCTTTTAATTTCCATGCCCAAAATGAAATTTGTATCACCAATATCCTTCATGTCAAATTTAGAGGACAACTAAGTTTTCACATCCTGGATAATCTCTTTGTCGTTTCCTATCTGTTATCCCCGATTTCTAGGGATAACTAGGAGATCATGTCTCGAGGCACACAGGTCCTAGACATGGAGTAACGAGAGAAGGATTGGCCTGAGCATGGCCCTGGAGGGCCCATCCTTTTCTTCTTTCATCAGATTCGTCTTGTCAACAACAGCAGCATCCATCACCATTGGCTTGGTCTTGTATCAGAGAAGGCTCTTGCTCCATGAGGTAATTGGTCCAAGTATCATGGTATGTGTCACTTTTGATCATTATAACCTTTGGATATATGCGTCTAACTCCTTTTGTCTCTGACGATTGCTTGGATCTTATATTAACCCACTTGACCATGTTTGGGGAGATTGACAGGGTGTCCTAGCAAGCCTGTACCCATGGGTTTTGGTTTGCCATCGGGGGGATTTCTGAAGAGCCATCGTCCGCTCCCATCATACCATCACTTTTTCATCTTATCTCACGCTCATTTATCCCATTCCCCTTGTTCAGGCATTGGATTGACCTGTTTGTAGGGTTGCACCTTATCTTGTGGGAAGAAGGGGCTAAAGGCCCAGAAGGTAAAAGCAGCTTGTAAAAGATAAAATCCTAGAAATAAAACCTCGAGATGACTCACTTAGGGATCCCCGAGAAG
This sequence comes from Picea engelmannii, assembly GCA_009831015.1. Taxonomy (NCBI): domain Eukaryota; kingdom Viridiplantae; phylum Streptophyta; class Pinopsida; order Pinales; family Pinaceae; genus Picea; species Picea engelmannii. Next base: position 324,888 of record ML794090.1, on the reverse strand, counting down.
GCAATAAAAAGCCTCTCAGCAAGAAACAAGAGGGACCCAGAAAATAATAAACAAGACCTAGCCAAGAGGATAGGGGGTCTCATCACGAGCTAGCCTATTAGGTTTATGGGTACCTAACAGTATGACATTGCCATTATCTGGTTACCATTCCAGGGCAGTGACCTTTGGTTGCATGGCCAAGGGAAAGGGGGTCTCATCACGAGCCAACATTCTCATATTTGTGAAAGTACTTGTGGGTAACACTGTCAGCTCTGGTCACCATGCCAAGGCAGTGTCCTCCGGTTAGACCTTGAATAAAAAGAAAAAGAAGAAGAAAAAGCAAATAAAGAAATAATAAAGGCAAGAATGGGCTTGGAAAAAATTTCATCCATGACGAGTATAACTCGCCTTCTACAAAGGCACCCATAGATAACATTATGCATCCCTGGATTTCATTCTATTCATTTTTCTGAACATCCCCTAGCCACATCACCTCATTTACATGGCTTGGATGAAACCTTCTTGGGAACTTCCCTTCTCTTTTGGATACTATCCCAATAGGATGTCTTGTCCTTTTCTTTGATCTTGTATTGTTGATTTTTGTAATATCTTTGAGCTATTGAAGGATATATCAGGGTTTTTATGCATATGTTTGATAATATTAATGATGAAATGTGATTGACATTTCTATGATCCCTTTGACTAATGATCCCATGGAGGGCATAGTTTTTTATGTGCAGGACCATGCCTGATGGACAAGTACCATTTGGGAAGATGATTAGTTCGGACCTCCATGGGGTTGAAGAGCCCATCAGATGGTTGCTAAGACCCCATCATAGGTGCAGAGACAAGACAGTGTTTGACCGAGGTTTTGCACTAGATAAGAAGAGGATGTTTCACTAGAGGCACTTTGGCAGAGCCCAACCTAGGGGGAATGACCCCTTTTTAGTCGAATGTTGGCCTTGGAAGGCTCAGAGCGTACCCATCCTTACCATGAAGTCATCCAGCTTCATGGTCATTCTTGGAGGCAGGCTGGGCAACAGTGGCACGTGTGGCATGTTGGAGAAGCCCCTAGGGGGCTAACGTTTTTCTCTTAGATGTCTCATCTGCCCTAAAAGGGGCTAGTGCCTCCCTTGAAGGGGATTTTACTTTTATTACAGCTCAGTTAGGGTTTTAATTTGACAATTTAATGTAAAAACAGTATTCTGGTCTTGTCGGCCATTTTTATGACCTAAAATTAATTAAGGTCATTGATACACTATATATTGAGGAATTTTAGCCTCATTTTGATAGAACTCATCACTCACTCTCCTAGTGAGGTCTGATTTTTTCTCCCTATTAGGGTTATTGGTTGATTTTAGGAAGGCACACTTGTTTGGAGAAGAGATTTTTGGCAATTTATGGTGTTTTTCTTGAAGGAAGGTTTACAACTAGGGTTTGCATGTTATTTTCTTAATGATTTGTAAGTATTTTTCTGCAAAACTTCTTGATTGAATGGTTGTAGTTTAATTTCTTTCATCTACTTATATATATATATATATATATATATATATATATATTGTTGAATCAAAACCCTAGGGGACAAACACACAAGTAGGTCGTTGTCTCATGTCCCTTGATAGAAAAACCTTTTAGCCATTGAAGAAGAAGAAGAGAGCCTAGCCATTGCTACACTATTTCTATCTTCTTCCCTTAAGCTAGTCATACCTTTAAACTTCAAGAGGAAGAGGACGTCCCAGGCCTAGGTTATCTACACCTAGGGACGTTTTTCTTTTAGGGTTTGATGAAAGAGCCTTGCCTTTGCAACACTCTCCCTCCTTAAACTCTCTTGTCTTGATTTTACTTGTCTTTGAGCTAGTTGTTTGTCAGGAAGGAGGAGAGAGCATGAGGCCTTGATTAAGCAACACTGGAGTGAGCCTCTCTCCCCTAGGGTTCTGTCTTTAAGGCCCTGTTGTTGCAGCACCTTGAAACCTTTCCCTCTTGTCCTTTGAATCTCATCCCCTTCAACTTGTGCATCCTTCACCTTTTTGACTCCATAACCCTTAGGCACTGATCTTTAGCCTCCAATGTTGAAGTGAAAGTGATTGAAACAACTCTCAAAACCTCTTACAAATTGAAACCCTAACCAACTACTAACCCTAAAAGGCTGACGTCACCCTTGGTTATTTCATCTTGATGCAACAAATTTCATCTATTAAGCAATTGGATGGTGTTTAAAGAATTTATTGAATGAGGGATTGATTGGATACATTGATTTCTATAACATCTTGATATTTATTAGTGAAGTAACATTATTTCATTTCTATATTAACAAACATTGACTTCATCAATATTTATTGTTGCAATTGCTTATATTGATATCAGATAGTCTATTGAAGTACTAACCCATTGAATCATAGCTT